>PVIC010040932.1:0-16458 GCA_004025085.1 Thryonomys swinderianus
TTTTTTTTTTTTTTTTTTTTTTAAGGCTGTTGATTTTTGAGCACTGACCCTGTATCTAGCAACACTACCAAATTTGGTAATTAAGTCCAACAGTCCTTGTATATAGAGGGTGGGGAAGTGTGGGTGGGTGGGGATATGGGTAAAAATGAGAATTGACTTGTGTCATATATTGGTACAAATTCCCCAATGTTACGTGTGATTGTGAGATGTATGTAAATTGTATCAATAAAGAATTCAAGTAAAAAAATTTAGAAAAAAAAATGTTCATATTACCTAAACCAATATACAGATTCAGCGCACCACTAAATACTAATGACATTTTTCACAGAAATTGAAAATCCAATTCAAAAATTGTTATGGAATCACAAGTGTTGACGGGAATGTAAATTAATATAACCACAATGGAGAAGAGTATTGAAGTTGCACAAAAACATTTTGATTTGATTTAGGACACTGAGGCAACTGCAGTGGCACAGTAAGGACACAAAACAATACTTCCAGAACTGCGCCAGAAAGAGCCAGGAACAAGTGTGCTCAATGCCAGGGGAAGTACTTCGAGAGGGCTTAATGGCAATGAGTTTTTATTGTAAAAAATTAAAAAACCAAACATTTGGTTGAGCATGGTGGTATACACCTATAATCCCATTACTTAACAGGTTGAAGCAGGAGGGTCATCCAGAGTTCAAGGCCAGCATGTGCTACATAATGAATATAGTGGATTCAAGGCCAGCCTAGACTTACACAATGAGATTCTGTCTCAGAACAAAACACCCTACTAAATATTCACCACAGTTTTTTTTAAGTTGAATTCTTCATTGGTACATTTTATATATAGCTACAATCACACACAACACTAGGGAATTTGTACCAGTATATGACACAGTTCTCTTTTTTTTTAATTTGCTTTTTTTTGAGATAGGGTCTCACTTTGTAGTTCAGGCTGGCCCTGAGCTCACTATGGTGCCCAGGCAAGCCTCGAACTCAGCAATCCTCCTGTCTCTGCCTCCTGAGTGCTGGGATTACAGGCGTGAGCCACCACGTCCGGCACTGTGGTATGCGGTGTTGACTGTTGGTGGGCGTGTCTCCACACCCAGCATTATATGTGGTTACCGGAGATCGAACTCAGGACCTTGCGCTTGCGAGGCAGGCGCCGGAACCACTGAGCTAACCCTCCGGCCCACAATTCTCATTTTTTCACCATAGTTTTTGATAATATCAGGCAATGCAATTACCTTTCAGCTATGAAGAGAACCAAAATTCTGTAACTTGCAGCAATAAGGATGGAATGGGAAGATACCACTTTAAAGCCTCACAAAATAAGCCACAGAGAGAAAGATAACCATTACATATTCTCTTTCATATGTGAAAGTTTTCTAAAAGTCTTCCTGAAAGTAGATTAGTAACTGGGACAGGTGCTGGGAGTAGGGTAGAAGAGAGGAGGTTGGATATGATCAATGCATGCTGTATGTATGTGTAAAAATATTATGCTGAATCCCATTAATACACAGTTAACATGTGCAAACTAAGTATAGTAGGCACCGGGCGTGGTGGCTCACACCTGTCATCCCAGCACTTGGGAGGCAGAGGCAGGAGGATTGCTGAGTTCCAGGTTTGCCTGGGCTACATAGTGAGCTCAGGGCCAGCCTGAACTACAAAGCGAGACCCTGTTTCAAAAAAAAAAAAATAAGTACAGTAGGCTATGGAGCACTACAGAGTTAACAGGACAATGAAGGGGTCAAAGCTATGAGCGTGGCCTCCTCCACATGCTCTTAGTTAAATGAACACAGACGATCTGTAACTTTATCTGCCAATGATAGTGCTGGGCTTTATAGAATCATTCGAATTGATTTGATGTTATTGTTTAATGACATCTCTGTAGTTGGTATGAGACTCCTAATTTTCCTATTTTGGTACCTTCATTAAAAGGATGTTAGAGATTAGAGAATATTACTTAGAATGTGGAAAGTCCTGGATCCAATTCCTAGTACCAAACTGGGAAAGGTGTTTGCAGAAATTTCTGAGTTTGCACATTTTATAGCTTCTGAGTGTTCTCTTGTTAACAGTGGAACCTGAAATTGCATTCTTATCAATCAAAAACAGACACGGCCAATTTCATATAATTCTGATGTGATCCAGTAAGTCAGAGGAGCAGAGACTTGGAGGTGAATACCCCTGGCTGGAGGAAAAATGTAAGTTTTAAAAATTGTTTGAGCTGGGTATGGTGCTGGGTGCCTGAGATCCCACCCAGCTCATGGGAGGCTGAGGCAGGAGGACTGCTGTTTGACGTCAGACTGAGCTGAGTTCAAGACCAGCTTTGTGAGACACTGTCTCACAAAAGATCAAACAAACAAAAGAAAAGCTCTGTTTCATTTTTGCCATGAAGGGAATTTTAGCAAGTTCTCACGGTGCATTGGTTTTTCTACTAACCTGCAAGTTTGCAGCAAATTTTTAAATGGTCAGTCATATACAAATCATTGGAGATTACTGGCAAGAAGATTTAAATATCATTTTATCCTCAAATAGCTAAATTTTTAGATCACTGTTGCTCACTTGGGAAAATATAATGCTACAATCACAAAATTCTTTGGCAAATTGGAAAACAGTGGAAAAACCTCATAAATCAACTATTATTAGTGGGTTTAACTATTCCATGTCAGAGCTGTATGTAGATAACATGCTATCTACATACTCTAAAACATATCTGCATCTGAGAGGCAAAACCTGGGACTATATTTAAGCCATTACCACGTGGGTATGCTCGTGGCCAGGTGCTCAGAACTGAATATTTTAAGAACTGTGGTACATTTCAGGAACTGAAACATGTTATTTCCGTCACTCACAAGAATCCACATGTGCCAGATTTGGTGGCATGTAACTATAAACCCAGCACTCATTGGGTGAGGCACAAATATCACCATGAGTTTGAGGCCAGCCGTGAATTTGGACCAGTGAGTTCAAGGCCAGCCTGTACTGTGTAGTGAGACCATCTCAAAAAAACAAAAATCACATGTTAATAATATGAAGCATCCTAATTAGATTTCCATACCTGAAATACAGGTTTTCAGAGAAAACTTGTATTTTTCCAACCTCAGTCAGAATAAGTTTGGAAGGGGTCTCTACTTTTACCTTAGGGACTCACAAGAAATAGCGACTGCATGAGACCTAACACTTTTCTCCCGAGTGTCTTGATGCTCCCTTAATCTCTGTTATTCTGTGAAGTACTTCTAGCAGCCAGAGTAGGAAGTGCACAGGTTTTGAGGGAGGACAAAGATTAGCAAGCACCCTTCTTTGAAGATGGAAAGCATTCTGGGTAAAAGCAATGAAGACGACAAGGCTGAAGGTCCAAGTACTGTGTCTGTAACGCTTTGGCCAAATTAGCTGCTTCTAAACTATTTCAAGTATATGATGAAAATCTTTTTTTTTTTTTTTTTTTTTTTGAGACAGGGTCTCACTCTGTAGTTCAAACTGGCCCTGAGCCTACTATGTAGCCCAGGCAAGCCTTGAACTCAGCAATCCTCCTGCCTCTGCCTCCCGAGTGCTGGGATGACAGGCGTGAGCCACCACTCCCGGCCCTGTGGTGTGTGGTATTGATGGCTGGTGGGCGTGAGTCTCCACGCCCAGCATTGTATGTGGTTATCGAGATCCAACTCAGGACCTTGCACTTGTGAGGCAGGCGCCGGAACCACTGAGCTAAATCTCCGGCCCCAAGATGAACATCTCAATGCCTGCCCCTGTTTACCTGCTCTTTACTACCTGCCAGTAACGGTTCAGTCACCGAAACTGCAACAGTAACCAAAATTTAAAAAGTTACTTTCATGCAATTTAAATCAATGTCAAAGGTAGGTACCTTAAAGAAATGAATAGTAGGCCTTGTGGTGATAATTACTACAAAGAAAATAAACCAGGGCAATAATGAAATGTAGCTATTTTATATATGATGGTACCACCTTGATAATGGGTCATTTGGAAAATGACTTAAGGGATACGAAAGAAGTGTGCAAAGCTTAATGAGAAGTGTACTGGGAAAGGGAAAGAGAATGAGCAAAGACCTTTACAGAAGAGGTTTCCTGGTGCTCTGGGAACACGAGAGATTGTAACATGGCTAAAGCCAATGAATGAGGTGAGAGCAGACGAGGCTGAGGCGGGTGAGACGGCAGAGAGCGCAGAGCTTACAGGCGAGGTTGCCAGTCCTTCAGATCCGACTTGTCAAGGGATGGCGGCCCCCGGGGTTTCAGAGAAACGATCCGGTGTATTTTAACAGAACCACTCTGCTGACTCTGTCACATACACCCTCTTATGACCTACTGAGGACAGACTGTAAAGGGCAAAAGGTAGAATAAGATCACCTAGGTATATTCCAGGTAAGACAGGGTGAACTTGTCATACGAATAGGTATAGAGATTTAATTTGTGCTTAATAACATAGCTCCAAAAAGGATAAAAATCAAGACCTAAAGGAGAAACAAATACATAATCACTGATAATTTATCACGATAAATCCAAGACCTATCACTTATTGACAAAGCAAGGAAAAAATCAGTACAGGACAGTAAAAACTAACATAATTCTGGTCTCTGGAAAAAAGTCTATGTAGAAGATAGACTGACTGGAACAGCTTGTTATACATTAGACCTAACGTGGACAACAAAACCAACGTAAGCCTCATGTGCTCCCAGGCGGGACTTCCAAAAGGTGACTGGATCAAAAGGATTAATTCCTTGATGCCATCACTGGATGACATTATTGAGAAGTAATGGAAACCTAAAAGAGGGGATCTCACTGAAGCAAGTGAAACACAGGGTGTGAAAAAATGAGAACTGTGTCATATACTAGTACAAATTTCCAATATTGAGTGTGATCATGATGTGTATGTATGATGTACCAATAAAAATTTTTTAAATACCCAAAAATATAAAGGGTGTGAACTCAGGGGAAACTCTGGCCTCCAGCTTCCCTCTCTCCAGCTGTGTTTTCTGAGTGCCAGGATGTGAGCAGTCTTCCTGTTGAACTCTTCCTATGATCTTACTGCCTCACTATGGGCTTAGAAGCAATGGAACCAAATAAGCGTGGACTGAAGCCTCTGAAATGGAATCAGAAGAAAGTCTTCTCTCTTGAATTGTCAGACATTTTGCCTGTGTTTGTCACTTTACTCCTTGCTGAGACGCAGTATCTACCAGATACTACAACTTCACACTTTACTTTGGGCCACAGTTATAGCTCCTGGTCAGCTGCCTCCAGAGCAGAAAAGAATGGTAGAAGGCCTGGCAGAGGACAGCATCTCACATCAGGGTGGTCAGGAAGTAGAGAGGACTCAGGGAGGGAGAAACGCTGTTTCAGGTTACAGTCCAGTCGCCTTTTCCCATCAGGCCCTGCTCCTCATAGTACATGTGGCTATTGTGCCACACTCCCACGATCCAGTTACCATTTGGAAGCTCAATGTTTAAATGTATTAAGAGTTTTGTGCTCATTCTTGATCTGAATTATAGCAATAACATACAGCCTATGTGTAGAAGAACGGATAAACTCAACTAGGAAATACACGTAGAAGAGAATCAGCAATAGAAAACTAAGAGACACCATCTTTTTAAACACAGGCAAATGAAGCAGTTAAGGACAAGAAGAAATCAGAAGATACGTGAGACCTGAGCAAACAAAGGCCCTGCAGAGGTCTGCAAGCTTCAGGGAAACTTGTGCTTTGAAGTCTCTTCCTCAAAATGCTTTAAAGCTTCCTTCAGGGTCTGAGATTAAGTTTTAGACCCAGTCCCAGGAAAAGGAATTTGGCTGCCAGGCCAGAAGTGCCTCTCTTGAAACTTTCTACCCACTTTTGTGCCTGGGACAGTATAATTTCTCCCAGTTGAGGATTTCTCTGAACTTTACACCATTCTTAGCATTTACCAAATGGCCTTACAAGCTTTAGAACTTCTGCCTATGAAAGCAACTCGAGTCTGAAATCATTCCCACTGGCTGAAGAATCATTTCTTTCACGATGTGGTACATACAAGACCTTACTACCAGAATGGTGCTGACCCATTTCACATGACTCTCATTTGGAGCAAGTTTCAGGGTACTTACTACCAATGGTCACCACAGACCCATGGATTAAGTTGTGTTCAGAAGCCTAAGCAGAGGTTCTCAGATGTGAGCGCAGTGAGTTTGGTACCTGTGTGCCTTCTGCCATTGCCACCAGGCAGGTCATACGTTTTATGTTAGATCATCCCTGTTTCCTCGAGGCCTTTCAAGACTGTTATTTCACAGTGCCAAGGGTCCTTCTAATCATATTCTCTCTCTGTGCTCTTCATGTTTGGGCTTAAGGCATGCTAATGGAATAATGGATATTCTTCGCACAAATGAAACCTGCTCCACCCATGGGCCTTGGACTGTCCTTCCCACCTGTGGCCAACTCTGAAACAGATCACAGTCTAGGAATGTAGTAATTACAGCATAACAGATTGCAAGAGAAGACATGGTTGGAATGTGTTGTTTATGCTACAAACGTTCAGATTGTAAATATAAAATAAAAAATGAGTATAATTCATATTCTGGATAGGACTTCATTTTTTTGGAGTCTTAAGTAAAAAACAGTCAAAACAACACTCCCAGTGGCACAACAGATAGAGCATCATGAATACTAGGCTAGATAAACAGCATCAGAGAATTACCCAGGTTAAGACTATTGGGCTGGGCCCAGTGGTTCCTGTATCTGCCTTGCAAGTGCAAGGTGCAAAGTTTGATCTGCGGTAACCACATACCACAATGCTGGGCGTGGAGACTCACGCCTGTAATCTCAGCACTTGGGACACAGAAGCAGGATTGCTGTGAGTTTGAGGTTTGCCTGGGCTCAGTCAGCCTGAACTATAAAGCAAGACCCTGTCTCAAAAACAAAACAAAACAAAACATAGCTTTGTGACTAGTAATGGCATCATAATCTTTTATTTCAGGGGGAGACATGAAAAGTTTGCCAGAAACGGTACTTTGGACTGAAAGAATACAAACTATTCCCAATTCCTTGAGATGGTGCCTCTTTAAGAATCTTTAATTCTGGGCCGGAGATTTAGCTCAGGGGCTTTGGCGCCTGCCTCACAAGCGCAAGGTCCTGAGTTCAATCCCCATAGCCACGTACAATGCTGGGCATGGTGACTCATGCCCACCAGCAATCAATACCACATACCACAATGCCGGGCGTGGTGGCTCACGCCTCTAATCCCAGCACTCAGCACTCGGGAGGCAGAGGCAGGAGGACTGCTGAGTTCCAGGCTTGCCTGGGCTACACAGTGAGCTCAGAGCCAGCCGAACTATAAAGCGAAACCCTGTCTCAAAAAAAAAAAAAAAAAGAATCTTTAATTCTGACCACAGAGAACACCTATCATCCTACCCATTATACTAAATCTTCATCAATAAACTGCTTCACATTATGTAAGGTATATCTACCTAAATGTATTTACAGCAGGGGTCTGCTATTTTTCCTATAAGATTTAGAAAAGAAACCAGGAGAAATCAGAAACCATTAGATGTCTTAAAAGTTCAGAGATCAAATGAAAACATGGACTAACAGCTCCACTGGATTTAAGGGCAGAAAACCTGATCCTAGTCACTTGAGTGGATGAGGGGAGAAGTAAATTATAGCAGGTTGAAATAATGGTGTGTAAAGTGATGGTTATGATTGTTTTTAAAAAGAGCCTGGCTACAAACAAGGACAGTGGTAACAAAGAGTATTATTAATATGGGTTATCCAAAATAGTAAGTTTCAGGTAACTACAAACCATCAAAAATTAAGTCCACAGTGGAACAGTAGAAAATGGAAATTCATTCAAAGAAAATCTTTATAGTGGATATCTGGTAGGCAATATGTTAATCAAAGAATGTAACTCAGCTTCACCAATAGCAGGATATTATGTCTCCTAAATGATGCAATATGAATTACATTAAGTACATAAATATCCCTGCCAAAAACCTACACCTAATTAAATTTTTAGACTGCACTTATATGAGATACTGAGGGATAGAGGAAAAAGGTATGTACAGTATAAAGTAAATATAGTATTCTAGAACGTGAGACATTTTACAAATAGAAACCAAAAAATGACCAAACATCGTGGGTGAACTTTGAAGAAATCAGGGGGAAATAACATCAATAATTATAATTCAGGTACAAAGAGGAAAACTTGAATATGAGACATCAAAACATACTTAAGAGCTGGGTGTGGTGGCTCACACCTGTCATCCCAGCACTCGGGAGGCAGAGGCAGGAGGATTGCTGAGTTCCAGGCTTGCCTGGGCTACATAGTGAGCTCAGGGCCAGCCTGAACTACAAAAGCGAGACCCTGTCTCAAAAACAAACTAACAAACAAAAAAAAAACATACTTAAGAATTACTGTAGCTGGGTGTGGTGGCTCATGCCTGTCATCCCAGCACTCGGGAGGCAGAGACAGGAGGATTGCTGAGTCCGAGGCTTGCCTGGGCTACATAGAGAGCTCAGAGCCAGCCTGAACTACAAAGCGAGACCCTGTCTCAAAAAAAAAAAAAGAATCACTAATTTTTATTTAGTGTGATGATGCTATTGTGGCAGTGTGGAAAGCAGCTTTTCTTTTAAGCAGACTCTGGCAGAACTATTTAGAGATGAATTATCCTATTTGCAGCTTACCTTCAAATACTTCAAAAACATGTAATCTAGAAAGATACACAGAAATAAAACATGCACAAACACAAAAGGCAAAGTGTTAGAAAATGAGCAAATCTGCCAGGTGTGGTGGCTCACACCTGTTATCCTAGCACTCAGGAGGCAGAGACAGGAGGATTACTGAGTTCGAGGCTTGCCTGGGCTACTTAGAGAGCTCAGGGCCAGCCTGAACTTACAAAGCGAGACCCTGTCTCAAAAAAAAAAAAAAAGTGAAACTATGTCTTCAATTTGATGCTGTATCATTGTACTATTTTTTAAAAAACTGCAAATTATGTAAACAGAAATTTAGAGAGGTGGAGAGGCTCAGAAAAACAAGGTCGAAATAAGAGAAAGTTTGACAAAGAATCTCAAAGATGAGCATAATGAAGTAACAGTCCAAACACATTAGCACTAAGACAATATGCATCATTTTCTGAGAATAGAAGAATTTGAGGAGGGAGTACAGATATAGACAAGTGAGTAGGTGTAGGTGTGGGAAGTTGAGGGAATACCAAGAAATCTCCTTCTCCATGAAGTGAACCAAGCAGACCAGCAATAGGATGATGGCTTGAACAGAGTGAAGATTTGAGTAGGTGCTACGGGGAATGGCAAAGAAAGCTGACTGAGGATACATAAGAGCCCACGGGGTGCAGTTGAGGCACTGCCCGAGGAGTTTACAAGTTGCTCATTTTAGCTCTTATTAGCATTCCAAACTCATCTACTGCCACAGAACATACCAGATTCTAAGTGGACTACTTTACCTCTACTAGACCCTGAGCTTGAATACAGTAGGTTTGACTTTCGTTTTGGATTTTCCAGCACTAAGCATAGTGCTTGAGGTGTTGTACAGTAAATGACTATTTAAATCTGTCTAGCACTCATTGCAAACCTGTGTCACTGCATTTTCTGGGCTGAACTGAAACTGTCTACCTGTCTGTTTTACATAGTAAATTTAAAACCTCTTGAGATACAGAAATTTTATCTTGTATCATAAACAGCATAGCAGTTAGTCTATTAGATAGTAGGCAGTTTCCAATTTAAGGTGAACAATTAAAACTGTTTGGTTTGCAAAGGCTTTATTTTTGGGTGTACATGTGGTTTTAATAAATATTTTGGAAAAGAAAAATTAACAGTATTACTAAAGTACATATAACATTATAAGATAAAGTGCCCAGGTATCTAAGTAACAATATTCTGGATGGAACACTGGGGAAAAATTGCTTTACATTTTAAAAACTCAATAGCATCCAGCGCAGTCCTTTTCTTTATTTATTCCTTGAGTGTGCAAAATTTAGAGAATACTTTCTGTGTTACTAAAGACAGTTTTAGATTTACCTTTTTTTAAGTCTAGGAATTGGGTTCAGGTAAATTTTCTTTTTTATGAAAACAACTCAGGTGACCAAGGACTTTTTGTTTCAGACGTTGAAAGTAGACAGTTTTCTGAAAAAGAATCAAGTTCAAAAACTGACTTTTTGGAAACCTGGCCTGAACTTTTATAGTTGTATTTAGGAGTTTTCTGTTTTTCACCTACTGCTGAGAACATATTTTTAAACTTCTTAATGAAACATGTATCAGTTCTTTGCTTGATAAGTTTTGGTTTCTTTCTTGGTACCTCTTTTTCATCAGGCAAATTATGGGCAGCAAGGCATTTCCTTAAACCCACGACTTGAGGTGCAAGCATATCTGAATGAAATGCTTTTGTTGTGGTAGGTGGGACCCATTCGTTAGCATCATTTTCAAAGTCCTTAGTACAGTGGCTGAAAATCTCTGGTTGTGTAAGACTAGACATAATGGGGCTCCTGGATTTCTGGCTAGGTATTTTTATATTTTGTAAGCAACTAGGAGTGGCTTGCTGTTTGTCATTTTCAGTAGAAATGTGTACTTCTTTGTAGTTAGCATTAAGATTTGCATAAAATACAGGTAATTTTTTGAAAGCTCCATGTATTCCACGAGTTCTTGTGTGGTGGAATCCTGCAATTGGAGTTGACTGTGAACTTGGAACAAAGTCTTGGCTGTCTTCAAAATCATATTCCAATTCTGACTGAAGATGAGGCAGAGGAGAACATGTTCTTGGATACCCAAAAGCAGATCTGCTTTGTAAGGGTAATTTTTGTGAAGACTGGGTCGAGTTTTCAGAAAGTGTTTTTAGTAAAAAATCAGACTCTTCAAGATGATTTTCTGTCAAAGAGGTTTCCCCCTGTAACAAAATACCTTCTGATTTTTTTGTAATTTCTGTATCTTTAGCAGTATCATCAAAGAGATCAGCAGAAGCATTGTAGCTACCTTCATAACCAGGACAGCTTTGTATTACATCATCCATATGACCATATGATGTTTCTTTCAGTGTATCTGTACTTTTACCTGGACTACTGCAAATAGTTTCTAAAGGATATGTAAGTTTCCTACAAATTGTAAAACTGTCACATTGGTTATTTGGCCACATATGTTTATTTTCTAATTTGCCAAGCTCAGAAACATCATTGTATGTTGTCAACCTTTCATTCACTTTTGAAAGTGACTTTTCTCCACATCCATTAAAATATTTGACGCTAACATAAGAATGGCTGTTCTCTGAAGTACTGGGTGTAGGTGAAATTCTTTTTCTATGTGGTAGAATTTTGATACTCTTCTTAAGAATAACAGTTTCTAAATCTTTTGAAGATGGAAACAAAGCCGACAGACAAGTGTTTGGGAGAGAATATTCTGAAACACTTCTTCCGTTACTGCTTGCCGAGACAGTCTCTCTTGTTCTATCTCTGCTTATGCAGACAGCTTCTTCTGTGTTATCTGGTTGCGTCTCCTTCTGAATACTGGGACTTTGATTAGCTTCACAGTTGGAAAAGAAGTTGTCTTTACTAGTGTTTGCTTTGTCTGTTGCTTGTGACAAAGTGAAAGGTACAGGCGGTATAGGGAATGTTGTAGCAGTTCTTTGGGGAGACACAGATAACCGGGTGTAGTCTGCATGGAATCGAGCAATGTCTTTATCTATATTATGTTTTCTAATCCTGTCATTTCTTGGGCTTTTAGTAATCTCACTTTCAAGAACTGCCAGAAATTTATCCAAGCTTTCAGATAATGGAAGATCATCCCAAACCACAGGGTCAAAACCCTGGGAACTGTTGGCTACCTCTTCAGGTCTGAGTAATGCAGGTGAATAACAGGTAGATGTCTCTTGATGGCTAGTGGTATTGTCTACCTTATGATGCTGATAACATGGCACGTCACCCTGGGAATACCTATTTTTAATTCCTACTGCACTGTGGAAGGATTCTGTACTACCTGACTCAAGGGGCTCTTCCATTTTCAAAGGGAATAAACTAGAGGTAGTAATTCTAGTTTCATGATGACTGTTGTGAACTACACTCAGTTGATTAGCTTGTAAGTCACAGTTTTCACTCAACTTTTTTATTGTACTTCTTTTGTCCATATATGAAACAAGGCTCCATGAATCCTGAACGGCATCATGGCAATTATCAGAACCAGTGCCCTCTGCAAAGGACATGCACTTTTTGTTTTGGTGAAGAGTACCTCTGGCCACGCTTCTATCTGAGGCTGAAAGCTCATCATTATCTGTTAGTGATGAAACAGTGGAAGTGAGTTCAAATGACAGGTGCCAGAATCTTGACACATTATCTCCGCCAGGAGACTCCAAAAAACAGGAAGTATTATCAGAGTCATGTATGCTGCTGAGATCACTATTTGAGCAATCCAAAGAAAGTAACTGGCAGTTATGCTCCTGGGAGTCACAGTGTACTTTCCTCAAACTGGAAGCCTGCAAAAGCTGATGGAAATAGCTAATGACAGTGAAGCCTGTAACATGTGGGTCTGGCAGAATGATCTGGCAAGCTACTAGTGCTCTGATTTCTCTTCTGAGGTCAGGGCACCTTTGAAAGATGTTATTGGAATCTGAACTGTGTCCATATTGGTTTTCAAAATTCTGTGAAAGTAAATTAATTTAAATGAGAAATAATAAGGTTTTCTTTTGACTCAAAATGACAACAATTTTAAAGGTTAAAGCAGACAGAACTAACCTCTACTCCCTCTAATTCAAATTCCTTTGATACTGCGGGCAGAATAGAATATACAAGACAATATAAACCTTGGAGTGAGGCACACTTGTCTTCAAATGCTGCTTCCAGGACGTACTGCACATTAGGCTTTGAGCAAGTTATTTAAACTAAGTGAGCTTTAGTTCTCTCATTTGTAAAACAAATATAAAAGGGTTCAATTATTATTTAGCAATAACAAAACTGCAGTGTCTCAAAAAAATAGTTGTTTATACAAGGTAATTACCATTGTATTTGTCAGGAAAAAGAAAGAAAAAAATGAAAGAATAAAATCAAACTTTCTATGACTTCAACAAACTAAAGTAGTTCTTGGTTTCATCTTCTTTTTAAGATTTTCTCACTGTTCAGTTGTGATCTATTCTTTTAAAACCCTAATTCTAGAATAAAGTTTCCATTTGTCTCCTTTAGTGTAAGTCAGGCAGTAAACTACTGCTCCTTCAGAATTAGGATTTGTTTTCTTAACTCCTTCTACAGTCATTCCTGTGATAATTTAAGACTTTTCCTTTAACCTATTCTTAACTTTTGCATCAATACTCAGATATTTTGCCTTTACTTTTAGTTCTTTCCTCATTCATAGGTGACAGAATTAAAATCTAGATAATCAATGAAAAATTTACCACATAATTTGAACGAAGTTGAGAAAGTGAAAAACTCCAGATAATAAAATTGAATATTGAACACTTTTCTAAATTTGTAAGTCTACATTTAAAAAATTGTATGTATAACAAATTTATATTTCTTAAAGAAATTAGTTCAACTGGGCTTTTTTGACTTTTGAAAGAGGAAATTTTTCAGAGTGGTGTTCAAACAGATCACCTAGAAGCTATTTTACACAGTGTAAAAGAGCTTCTACAGGCCTTCAAATTTATTTATGTAACTCTATTTAGAAAATCTGCATTATTTCATTAATTGGAAATGATTAAAGCCCAGTGTGGTGGCTTATACCTGTAATCACAGCACTCTGAGAAGATAAGGCAGGAAGATTCAAGTTTAAGCCCAGCCTAGGCAACTTAGCAAGACCTTGTCTTAAAATAAAAAATTAAAAAAGGGGATGTAGCTCAGTGTTAAGGCCTGGGGTTCAACCCCCAGGACCAGGCAACCACACCCCCACACAAAGAAAGGTTAAGAGAACATTAACAAGAAATGTATCTCAGTTACCGTTACTCCAAAAATAAAGCTTTGTCCAACAAAGCAAACTTCAACTGCTTTGGTTAACAGGTCCTGCGTTGTATTACTGTCCAGTGTTTCTGGAATTTTATTAGGATCCTGAATGTACCTGCAAAAGAAAACAAAAATGTCAAGAGATGAACTTTCAATTTTAATTTGCAAAAGAGTCTGAAGGCACAATTAGTTTTTTGTTTTGTTTTGTTTTTTGAGACAGGGTCTCGCTTTGTAGTTCAGGCTGGCTCTGAGCTCACTAGGTAGCCCAGGCAAGCCTTGAACTCAGCAATCCTCCTGTCTCTGCCTCCCAAGTGCTGGGATGACAGACATGAGCCACCACGCCTGGCACTGTGGTATGTGGTAATGACTGCTGGTGGGCGTGAGTCTCCACGTCCAGCATTGTATGTGGTTTACCGGGGATCGAACTCAGGACCTTGCGCTTGTGAGGCAGGCGCCAGAACCACTGAGCTAATCCTCCGGCCCAGGCACAATTACTTTTAAAATACAACTTGAATTACATACAGAGAAAAAACTGTTTTCATGAGCTAGGTATTTCAGTCCCTCTAGTTTACCATAACATGGAAAGACACAAACATAAACAAAACCAAAAATCCCACCAATCTGTAAGTAAAATAGATGCTTGCTTAATCATTAGACCCAGCAATTATACTAGAGAACCATAAAAGTGGCGGGACAGGGGATGTTCCTTTGAATTCTGTCAGTGGTCTCTGCAGTGACCCTTTCCTGCAAATCTGTTTGCCTTCAACCACAAGAACACAAATTTCTTCTGTCAAGTGGTGATTAGGGGAGAAGGACAGAAGGTTGGAAAGAGAGGAAAGAAAGCTTTAGTTGTTTACACAGACCCTTACAACATGAAGATTATGTCCAAGTAAGTCCTATGGTTATGAAATTGCAATATAAGTCAAATTGCACACCGGAATGTTAAATCTCAATCTGGATAGTTTTTCATTTTGAATTTACTTTCTTATCTAAATTTCTCTAAGTTGGATTAGTTTAATTTAATAGTTTAATTGCAGCTTAGCTACACTGAATAAAGGAAGTCTGGCGTTACAGCCAAATAATATGTATTCATCAGACAAATACCTTTCTTTTTTACTTAATTTCTTTTAAGGGAACTGATAATGTAAGGTTGAGTGTTTATCTTTTTACTTAATGTCTATTATCTTAAAAACATCTATCTTCAAATTCTATTAGCATAATAGAACATTCAGAGAAAAGAATATTTTAAATGTTACCTGTGCAAATCAGTGGCAGTTAGACCAAAAAATGCATCTAAGCAGCTTCCAAATACAGTAATGACAAATAATTTGTTTGATTCTGCAACTTTTAAAGAAAGTTTATATCTGTAACTTGTATTTTCTGCTTCACCAGTAGAGCCACATTTTGGACAATTAGACCTAGAAAAGTGGAGGAAAACGTATAAAGCTATTCATTAAAGGTATTTTTCATGTGATGAAAAATACAGTAAAAATTCAAAGTAAGCTTTTAAAATTTATTTTTTATTGAGTTTATTGGTACATTTTAGGTACAACTTATGAACATTTATCATTGAGAATTTGCACCTATACATGATACGTCTTGATTCTACAATAATAGTTTTTTTTTTTTAAGTTTTTTTGAGACAGGGTCTCGCTTTGTAGTTCAGGCTGGCCCTGAGCTCACTATGGTGCCCAGGCAAGCTTCGAACTCACAGTAATTCCCCTACCTCTGCCTCCTGAGCACTGGGATTAGAGGCTTGAGGCACCATGTCCAGCACTGTAATATATAGTAAAAGGGACCAAACTCTGGACCTTGTGCTTGCCCAGCAGGCGCTGGACTCACTGAGCTAAATTCTCAGCTCCAAAATAACAGTTTTATATAAACACTTCTATTAACTTACATTCTTCTTAAACTATCTATCTATCTATCTTATTGACAGGGTCTCACTTTGTAGTTCAGGCAAGCCTCAAACTCAGCAATCCTCCTGCCTCTGCCTCCTGAGTGCTGAGATCACAGGCACAAGCCACCATGCCCCACATTTGTGATACGTGGTACTGACTGCCGGTGGGTGTGAGCCACCACTCTCAGTACTGTTGTATGTGGTAACCGGGGATTGAACCAGGGACCTTGCACTTGCTAGGCAGGTGCCGAAACCACTGAGCTAAATCTCTGGCCCTTCTTAAACTATTTATGATCAACTTCTTTTCAATTCTGCTATTCATTAAAAGTTGGGCTTGCTGATTTAAATTAAATAGCAACAAACTCATAGAAATACAACTGCTAAGACAGCGATGAAAAAACCATGCGCACATGACCAAAAATTGAGAATTTTTAAATATTTATATGTAAAGTACTTAACTGCATTTTTCTTACCATTATAAAAATTATTTCCTTTAACTCACTAGATTGTTGAGAATTATCACATTACACACAAATTACAGGGCCGGAGGGTTAGCTCAGTGGTTCCAGCGCCTGCCTCGCAAGCGCAAGGTCCTGAGTTTGATCCCCGGTAACCACATATAATGCTGGGCGTGGAGACACGCCCACCAACAATCAACACTGCATACTACAATGC
>PVIC010040933.1:0-16475 GCA_004025085.1 Thryonomys swinderianus
TTTCACTTAGCACAATGTCCTCAAGTATCATCCATGCTGTATCAGAATTTCCTTACTTTTTAAGGCTGAATTGTCAGTCTGAATCAATCGGACTGAATGAGCAGTCTGGCTGGAAAACACATAGCAAAAACAGTAAAAACTATCCAAGCTGCACACCTCAAGATAGAGACTTGAACCTGGGGAAGGCAGATTCCCTTCTCTTTGAATTATTTGTACCATGATTTATTCATCTATAATAATGGATTACCCTTGCTTTTTGATCATTACAAATAGTGCTACTATGAATACTTACTGTTTTCTAATTCTTTATCTTCTCTGTATTTTTCTTTATTTTACCCTACATCCAGATTTTCCAAAGGTACGTCTTAGAATCTACTTAGACAATTTTTCTACATTAATAGTGTTAGATTATATCTTTATTAATACTCACTTTTAATTTCCTTTTGAGCTTTTTAGCTTTCAATTAATTGCCTGTGATGTGTTCTTAATTTCTTCTGCACTGATCTTTTCAACTTAATATAGTTGTCTTCATGCAGTTCTTCCATGTTTCACTGTTAAAAGATAGCATGTAATTTCTCTTTTAATTATTCTTTGATTTAGAATTTGTCTCTGTTTAATTATCTTGAACAGTCCCTATCAATGAACACATTTCTACCCATATCTGTTGCCAGATGATCTGACCCAAGTAGTGTCAGATTACGGTCCCACAAGACCTCAGGACTTCAGAAAAATCTAAATTTTTGATCCAAACCTGAAAGATACCAAAATGCCCAACTACAAACACATTGTGGTAAAGCTTTCTTTGCACCTGGAGCGCTCTTACTGTGTTAATTCACTGCTATACTACTGAATGCTGCATTTTTTACCTGTTTTTGAGAACGTGGGGGAGGAGTATTAAAAATAGTAACCTCAGATTCTGCTTCTTGCTGTTATTTCATATTCCCATCAGCATGTTTGTGCTTTTCGTTTTGAACATCATCTTGCATGATATTATAAGTTCAGCCTCTATTCTATTTTTGATTGTATTTTCCTGGTATCTTTTTTATACTGCTCTGTTTTCAAAATTTATTTATAATTGTATATTAAATGTATTTCTTATAAAGAGCATATTTTGCAGTGTTTTTTTAAAATTATAATTTGTATTTATTTTATTTTATTTTATTTTATTTTTTTTTTTGAGGCAGGGTCTCGCTTTGTAGTTCAGGCTGGCTCTGAGCTCATTATGTAGCCCAGGCAAGCCTCGAACTCAGCAATCCTCCTGTCTCTGCCTCCCGAGTGCTGGGATTACAGGCGTGAGCCACCACGCCCGGCAATTTGTATTTATTTTTAATGAAAGTTCAGTCTGCTCATATTTCATGCAATAACTGAGCTTTAAAATTTTATTCCTTCCATCTTTCTTTATGTTTATTAGTTATTGAACAAAAATGCATTCCCCTTTTTCCATTTACTTATATTCTTAAGTTTAATCAAATACTGACTCCATATTTTATGCCTTTTTAATTAGAATGCATATATATATATTTTCCATTCTACTCTTGATTAATCTTCCTCTTTCAATTTTCATGATCATATACATAAGATTCTATTATTAAGACTGGAATTTTAAACTTTCCAGAAATAATTACAATTTGCTCATGGTTTATAGACAAAATGTTATTTGCAGAGAACTGCATACTCAGTGTTTGTTGGGTATTATGTGCCAGAGAGTGGTGAGCTGCTAGAAAGACTTCAGTGGTCAAGAGAGATAAAATCCTGCCCCTTTCAAGAAATCCAGTCAAATGCATTCTGGTCCCTTAAGCTCAGAGAGAACTGAGATGATTAGTATATCAATTTATGTAAAGCAAGGAGCTAGAAATTTGTCACAATGGCTAATATTCTTAGCACATTGAACTATGTTTTGGGCATTCTTCTTAAAGGATTTGCACATATTAATTCAATTAATCCTCACAACAGTTCTGTGAAGTTGGTGCTGTTGATGGTTAAACTTGACAGGTTTTGGGATCTTTCCTGAAAATTGGTGGAACACACTTCTGGCATGTCTGGATGGTCACGGTGATGTGACCTTGGGGTCTATGCCTGCTTCCTCACTCTTTCCCTTCTCATAGCATTTCCTTGTACTGCTTCCTGGCCGCCATTAACTACACAGTTTTGTTCCTCAACACCCTTCCACTATGCTGTTCCTGCCTTGGAGCCAGCTGATCATGGACTGATCCCCTGAAACCAAGAGCCAAATTGAATCTTTCTATTTTTAACTTATGGCATGTGCTAGTGTGTCCCAGCAATGGGAAAGCTGGCTAATAAGTACTATTAATTCAGAAATCTGGGGTACAAATAAATGTCTGGGGTTTTGTGGTCAACATTGCTATCAAGTGACAGAAGTGGAATTAGTTTCTAATTAATTTCTAACTAACATACAAAACTATTATTCATTCAGACTCTCTGGAGGAGATCACTTGGGAAGTTTACCTAAACACAAGAAAGAGTTCTGAAATTGGAACCCTGGGACAGCAAAATCCAAAGTGGAAAGAGGTAAGAGTCAGCTCGAGGCACTGAAAAGTAAGGCCTGGGAAGTAGGAGAAATATCAGTACCTGTGAAAAGAGTAGAGTTAATGTTTCATAAAGGGTGTAAAAGAAAGTCAGGCATTCGGGTGATTTAAACAAACAAAAATCTCAGTAGAGTTAATCAATAAAGTTAGTTTTTATTATGTAGCACATGCTTGTAATCCAGGCAGTCTCAGAGGCTGAGGAAGGAGAATCACAAGTCAGACCACTGCCAGAGCAATTTAGGGACTTAGGGAGTCCCTGTCTCAAAATTTTTAAACGAAGGAGGTCACTGAAGTGTAGTCAGTTTGAAGGTCCTGGGTTCAATCACCAGGACTGCAAAAAAAAAGTTTTTCTAGAGAGATAAAACACCCAAATTGTAGTATGATCTTTTCAAGCTAGAGAAACCACAAATATGCAATAATAAGAATAAAGACAATTATATAGCTATAGCTATAGAGGATACTTAAATATCTTGTGAAAAATCACATTCAGACTCATAAAATACATTTGAAAATGTAGATAAATTGAATTTATCCCCAGGAATAGATTAACTACCAAAATCAGCTTAAGACAAAGTGGAAAATTTAGACTGGAAGCCAAACAAAAAATCTGATAACTACTCAAAGATCTGCTCTGAAAGACTGCTAAACTATCTAATTGTATTATTTCCCAGAAGAATTTTAACAAATCTTCAAGGAAAAGAAAACTCCACCTTTAAGAAAATGGGGGCTGGGCCGGAGGGTTAGCTCAGTGTTCCAGAGCCTGTCTCCCAAGCGCAAGGTCCTGAGTTTGATCCCCGGTGACCACATACAATGCTGGGGGTGGAGACACGCCCACCAGCAATCAATACCACATACCACAATGTTGGGCATGGTGGCTCACGCCTGTAATCCCAGCACTCCGGAGGAAGAGACAGGAGGATTGCTGAGTTCAAGGCTTGCCTGGGCTCCATAGTGAGCTCAAAGCCAGCCTGAACTACAAAGCGAGACCCTGTCTCAAAAAAAAAAAAAAAAAAAAAAAAAAAAAAAAAAAAAAAAAAAAAAAAAAAAAAAAAAAAAAAAAAAAAAAAAAAAAAGAAAAGAAAATGGGGGCTGAGGCAGGAGAATTAAATCCGTTCAGTCTGGGCAACTCAGTGATGTAGAAAATTATAAAAAAAGAAGGATGGTGGCTGGGATGTAACTGAGTTCAAAGGCCATGTATTCAATTCCCAGTACAAAAAGAAAGAGAAGAAAAAAAGAAAGAATGAAGAAAAAGAAAGAAGTAAAAAGGAAGGAAATTAGTGAGGAGAGGGAAAGAAGAGATAAGGGAAAGCAAGGGGGAAAAGGAGAAGAAAGGAAAGAAAGTGGTTCTGAGCAGAGAGAAATAAGAAAACATCCCAAATTGTTAGAAGAATCAGAACAACCAGATATGCAAACCAAAGGTAGAGCCAAAAAATGCTTACCTTATTTTTAAAATAAACATATCACAAATACTAACTAGCATTTGAGCCCCATCACGTATTAAAATGAATACTGTTTTGCTCCTGAGTTTAATTTATGCCAGGAAAGCAAAAGAGTTTCATCCTTGACAGACAAACTGAAGGTCATTACTACATGAAGAGACTTAAAAAGAGAAATCACATCGCTACCCCCAGAAGCACAGACAAACCAACCTTTAAGCTTGGTCTCACCAGGACAAATTAATTAGCTACACAAAAAAACAAATGTCAATAATCTGAAAAGCAAGATTGTGTAGAAGATTTTTGAGCTCCTCAGCCTTACACAATGAAAAGACATCTGCAGTGCTCCAGGGACAGTTCGTGGAGCTCAGAACTCTCTCAATATGTTTTTACTCAACAGCCTCACACTCTGGGCCCTAAACTTGCTAGCTGACCTCACAAGGCTAACATTCCTCTGAAAAAACAGGAGTGCACCCTCTTTTCTCCTGTTGTCCCTTTTAAAACAGGAAATGTTTTTCAGAAAACCTTTTTGTCACGAGCCAGAATTTCACACCAAACTTACTCTTTTTTTTATTGAATTCTGTATTGATACACTTAATATACAGCTCATAATCACACACAACATTGGGGAATTTGTACCAAGTTAATTCTCATTTTTACCCACATCTCTACCCACCCACAACCCTCCACCCCTTATATACATGCTCTTTTATTTTCTTTTGGAATCATATTTATTCCTTTCCCTCATTACGTTCCCACACCAAATTCCCTTTAGGTATTTCCTATTTTACAAAAACTATCATACATTCTAGAACTGACTTACACCTACAGGTTCTCATACCAAAGAAAAGATCCTGTATTTGCATATCTGTGATCTATTTATTTCACTTATTAGTGTGCACTCTAGGTGTATCCATTTGCACATAAATGAATGAATCTTGTCATTCTTTATGGCAGAGTAATATTCCATTTTATAAAAAAAACCCACATCTTCTTTATCCAGTCTCCAGTTGATGGGCATTTGGGTTGTTTCCAAAATTGGGCTATCACAAAATGAGCTGCTATGAACAAGGGTGTACATATGTCACCAAACTTATTCTTAAACAGCTGAACTAATGAATGTGAGATTACCAATATTTCCTGAGAGAAAACTTGGCCACCTGAAAAGGCATCTGTTGCCCAAACAAAAGAAGAGTTTTATTAGAAGTAAGTATGTAAGAAGGGGAAAACTTAAAATATATCATATAAACATAATTAAGTGTCAAAAATTGAAGGGCATCCTCCTTACAGTAGGAATAACTTTAGGTTGTCAATATCATTAATATTTAACCTTAATACTGGCAGTTCACGTGGTACTGCTGGAGTTCACACGGTACTGCTGGGGTACTGCATTAGATGCAGGAAATACAAAAATAAGTATGAGAATCTGCTCTACAGCAGAAAAGAAAGACAAAGTAAACACAAAATTCCTAAAAAATATTCTAATGCCTCTGATTAAAAGAAATAAAAGGTGGAGAGAAAATATGGGGCTTTCTTTACATGGGAGACCTGAACACCTTTGAGAAATATTTAAACTGATAATAAAAAGGAAGAGTGGAGCAAAATTATTTCAAGTAGAAGAAAATCCATGAACAAAGACACAAAGACCAGAGCCCCTGGTGGTATTAGATCTGGAATATTAGTTTGGCAAGGCTTTGGAGAGTAGAAGATACGATTACATTTCTGCAAAATAAGACCTGGTCTTACATTAATTTTTGCTCCAAAAGACACAAGAGGACTAATGCTCAGGATGTCTTATTTTTTCTTGTACAACAATCTACATTTTTTCAGGTACAACAGTATATTTTTTATTCAAGTATAAAATCTACATTTATTTAAATACAGTGATGCCATCTTTTTCTGGAACAACATCCTAACTGTCCAAACCCCAAATTCCAGCCCGAATTTCTTGGAAGTCCATCTCCTATAGAGCCATTGGCCCCAGTCTCTCATGTCCAGCAACAGAACTCTCCTCATGAGTGCTTCTTGCCTATGTGTTCTGCTCATGGTGTACTGTTACAACACACGATATATTAATTGATAAAGATTCACATTAGACACACCACATCTGTTACCAAGTGTGCTATTTGTGCATTGCATCAGTACTCCAACTGGTCATTTTGATATAGGGAACTATAACTCTCAACCTGCTAGATGTACTAAATATGAGTTTCTGTTCTCTAAAATAAAAAAAGTGAATTCTAGGAACAAGAGTGATCAAGAGTAGGAAGAATTTGAGAGATGGATAACTTCTGTCTAAGAGAGACAGAAGGAGGACAAAAACAATGGGTGGCCTGCCCACTTTGCTTCTCAAAGGTGTTTTATGGGGCAAAGCCATGAGGTGAGGTGAGTACAAGGTGGAACAAAACTGCAAGATCCAGTGGAAAATCATGAAATAGGCATGAGATTAGACAAAACCATGATTAACCAATCAGATTACAAGTATAGTCACCCAGGTAATGCCGATTAAATGGAGATCATATGGGGAAGCTGATCACATAGCAAACATATATGGGTTTCCTGGAAGTAATGTGTTGCCTGGGATGTTTTAGCCTCCAATTAAAGTGATTGATATCTATTTAGAATATCAGTCACTGCTATTCATCCCCAGGGGAAGTAGGTCGGTAAAGTGGTTGCTCTTTTTTTTAATAAAGTTAAGGTTCATTGAATGTGCCTCAGTTGCTTTCTATGCTGAGGGCGCAGCCTTGTCCAACTGCTTTATAATAATTTCTAACTATCTTGGCTATCTGCAATAATTTAACAATGAGTCCAGTTCGTAGCTTTCCATAGGTGTTTACCTCAACTCCAAAGTGCCAGCTTGAGTATTGACATGTAATTAATTATAATTTATATATGATTTAATTACCAATGTCAATATTATTTGCTTATATTATATTATATTATATTATATTATATTATATTATATTATATTATATTATATTATATTATATGCAGAAGACTGTACCATTGATTAGCCCCAAAGTAGGCTGTAAGCAACATAGGCTGTGAAGAGTTAACCCCACAATTGGCTTGTTTTGAGAAGCAAATCTGATCAAAGCCTACAAATCAAAGTCAGAGTAATTTGCACCCAAATTCCATTCCCATAACTAAAACCTAGAAGGGGACAATGCTGTAATAACCATATGTTTTGCCTATTTTGCTCCTAATTTGAGAATCCTTTGTCTTTTTCCTGTATGAGCCTTTCTTATATCAGTTTCCAAAGAAACCACATGACTGTGCATCCTTGCATGTAGCTGGGATGTAGGTCACTTTTACCTTCATTGATTACCAATAAAAGTCAATGGGTTTGGACTGGCCAGCACCTTTGTTGGTTGTATTGGCTTTGGTCATCCGGAGCCCTTCTATCTGTCATTTCTGGTTTTGTGTTTTAGTTTTTTTCCTCAGGCTTGCACTGTACAGTGAGTAGGAGACTCGAGCCTACCCCAGAGGTTTCCAGTAATATTTTATGGGTCACCATTAATTATATACTGATATTATTGTTCTATAATTTAATCCATTATGTGTTGCAATGGACATACTGAATGCATCTAATCAGCTGATGACTTTACCTGGGGCTTAGAAAGAACCTTAAAAAAATCATGCCAGGCTTATTTTCTGTCTAGGTCTTATTTTCTGGGAAACACAATAGTGACCTTGGTAAAGATAGGAAGAAACTAAATCAAATGTTCCCACTGAGGTTGAATCCTAAATATTTTAGCCATTAAGAGACTAAATAGGGGAATCACATAATACAATTTCCAATCAAGGTAAAGTACCCTTTCTCTTTGGGGACTGGTTTAAGCAGTCCAAAGTAGAGGTGAGAACACCATGATAGAAACGGCTGAAAGTCACCCTGTAAAAGATGTTGGTGGCTGTAATGGACTTGATTGTGTTTCTCCCAGTATTTACATACTAGGGCTGGGGTGCAGCTCAGTGGTAGAGCATATGCACAGCATGTGCAAGGCCTTGGGTTCCAGCACCAGCACTGCAAAAACAATAAATAAAGTCCCAAAATCCATATACCTAAACCCTACATATCCATATGTCCTAAACCCTACATATTCAGAATTGACCGTTTTGAAAATAATGTCTTTACAGAGGTCCGCAACGAGATCGTGAGGGTGGGTTCTAATTTAATACGACTGGGGTCCTCAGTGAAGAGGCATGTGGGCATCAGCTCATACTGAGTCACAGCTCAGAGCGGAGATGGTGCATTCAAGCCAAGGAGGGAGGCCAGGGACCAGACCTCCCTGAAACCTGCAGAAGCTAGCCCTGCTGACATGTTCATTTTGTATTTCTGGCTTTTACAACTGTGACAATAATGATTTTGTTTCTTTGCTTTTTTGGGGGGGTAGTTTTGGTCCTTTTGTTTTTGTTTTTGTGGTACAAAATATTGAACACGAGGACTTCACACTGAGCTACCCCCTCTACTTTTTATTTGGAGATAGGGTCTCACAAAGTTACAAAATTTCCCAGGCCAGGGCTTGAACTTCTGATCCTTTGCTTCAACCTCCTAGAGTGATGAGATTACGGGTGTGGACCATCATACCTGGCTGACTTGCAGTTTCTCAAGCCACCTAATCTATGGTGCTTGGTCATAGAAACCCCAGGAATCCAACAAGTTTTCTAGATTGAGATGGGGGCAAAGAAGACGTAGAAAAGTAGCCAAATCCACAAACCTTGTACGTACAAAGAGAGAAATACACTCATGGGTGACCCAGTGAAATAACACAATGGGGTGAGAGGTCTAAGGACTAGAAGAGACAAATGTTGCTACTTTCTAGAGACACGATTATTGGCCTGGAGTCCATCCAAGCCCTGTACAGAAAGGCCAGAAAGCCGATCATGATTATTGTGATTACTGGTGTTTGGACTTTTTTATCCATCTCACTAGATGTTTTCTATTTATCAGTTAATTAGAGGACCCAGGGGGCGACATCAGAGCTGTTTTTAAAGATCTAAGGGGCTGTCCTGTGGATAAGAGATCTGGCTCACTTTGAGAGACTTCAGAAGGCAAACAGGAAATGGTAAAAATTAATGAGGAGGCTGAAAAAATGTATAACTCTCTAGCAGAAGGTCTTACTTAGTAGTAAGCAACCTGCCTTGGAAAGACTTAACACTGAAAGGCAAGAGGAGAGAAAAATTTCTTGTCAAAGGAGGAAATTTGTGCCTAGAAGGAATTGAGGCCAGGTGACCTTGCAGGTCCCTTCCAGTTCTGATTTGATGATCCAGGAAGTGCACTAATTTGTTATTATAACTTGGGAGCTCATGCAATACTTGGTTTTTGTGAACTTTAAGTGCTGGTACCAAAAGACCTGTCTTGGGCCTGGCTATGTGCTTCACGTCAGGGAACGTGGTGACTAACTTAGCGGAGGTCCTCCCTAGACTGAGGCTTTCAAATCTAGTTTTTCTGCCATGGTCATTCTCTAATACTTGGTTGTGAGCCAAACACATGGACCATCTCACTTTATTCAAGGTCAACCAAGAGAGAAAGCTAAATATCCTTGGAATCAATACAACCATTTATCAAATATTCAGTTTCTTTCCAGCAACATTTCCCACATATGTTTCCATTTTCTATTTAGACTCAAATTACTCTCGGCTGTTTTGTTGCCAGGTTCACTGCAGAACCAAACAGTCCCAGAGAGCATGTGAAATCGCTCCACGCCGAGCCTTCTGCAGAGGCCTGGTACCGACTGCTGCTCATGAGCTCATCAGTGTGTGCAATACCTTCCCAGACCTGTCTTGTGGTTGTTTTTTTTTTTTTTTTTTGGCCAGGAAATTGCTTGGTCAGTAGATAGCTTATGTTTGTGATTAGTAAAAATAAGTCTTCGTAGCACAATGTGTATGTGTGTATTTGTGTTCATTCAGTTGAAGTTGGTTCAGTTTCTTTTTCTTTTCCAATTTCAAGATATATACAAAGCATTCTTTACAATCCCCATAAAAATAAGAAATAAAAATAGCCTGACATTCTATACAAGCTTGTAAAAGAAATGTTACAGCCTCATGGACAGCCTGCAGCTCCATTCTGGAATTCCGATGCGCAGTAACTCTGGGAGCCACGGGCCAGGGGAGGATTAGGAGCTGATCTTTGATGCACTGATACTTCAGCAGTGGAAAAGCTGTTACCCAAGTGCCAATTTGCAAAATCCCAACCCGGCTCAAGCCAGAAAGTGTGAACGCTGAAAAGAAAACAGATTTCAGAGGCCATATGTCCAATTTTTATTCATCTGCATGGTGGCTGAATAAAGAAATGTGCAGGCTTTCTGGAGTCCAGTGTGCCGAGTCCAGGCAGGCTGACTCCACCGAGGCCCACACAAATTCTGCCCACTTCTCCAGACCCCAACTCACACTGATCCAACAGGAAGCTTCCGGTCAGGATTATAGGCACAAATAATGTCAAGCAAGCACAAGTGGCCAGAGAGGAAACACACAACCACTTGTTTTGACAAAGCACTCTTAGCTCACTTGCTCCTCACCCCTCCCACCTGGCACTCTTGCCTTTGGTCTGATTGCTGTCATCCTGGTGGCCTATACCTTGATGTGGGTCCCCTCCTTGACCAAATTTTATATATACACACAGACACACACACACACACACATACATATATATATATACATATGTATATACGCATATACATATATATACAGATACATATACATATATGTACATATGTCTCCTAGTTGTTCTGTGAAGATAGGAACTAGATGGGAGAGGCTCGCTGTTTTATACCTGGTGTTTATAATGACAACTTGAACCAGTAACCAAACCCAGGGAGCTGGGCTTACCACTGCTCAACTAATCTGCCTGAACATCAGGTCTCCCCACCTTTTCTCTTTGGCTGGTCTTGGGTTAAAAAACTGAGTAAGTAAAGGAAGAAAAATGAACATAGTCATCATAGTTTTTCATTCTCTGCACTTTAGCACATTCCCAATTCCTTCCATTTATCTACAGAAGTCAGCAAATACAGTCAACCCTACTTCTGGTGCTGCCACCCACATTTCATAGTGGACCCCAGCTAGAACCAGTTGTGGCAAGAATCGACTCTAATAATAGCTACTGCTATTCTTTATATCCAGAATCCATAATTTGAAGGAAAAAAAATCAACACATAGTAACCAGCAAGCTTACATTCCAGTTACTTTTTCCTAGAAAGTAATTGCTTATAATTCTCTAAGCATATCCTCCTGTAGCAGTGATCTGAAATATTTTCTATTTCTTGGTGTCTACTTACTTACCTATGACTGACATGACAGCTTATTCATTCATTCATTCATGAGACACGCATTGATTTTGTCTCATATCCCAAGCACTGCCCCAAGGAAGTGGAGGTGTCATGAGAAAAATAAGCCAAAGAGGTTGCCTTGATACTCTAAGTCTGGCTTCACCAAAGCCCCCAAATTAACTAATTGGCAACAGGAATCATGTTCAGTCAAATCCAACTATCTCAGTGTCTTATCTGAATAACAAATGCACATTTCCACTGGAGAAAGTCTCAGAGATCTTCCTTGAAGGGCAACTATGGCAGATTACTGTAGGGAGGCCTGAAATTTAACACATCCTGACCCTGGAGAAAAGAACGAAGCTTGCAAGTAAAGTTATTCTCCTCTTAGATGCAATGTCACGTAATGAAGGACTCTGAGTTAGTGCTCTAAGACCTTAAAACCTTCTCCTAAGGAACCCGTGGTTAAGCGCTGGCTGGCCATGGTCCGCTTTCTGTGCATAACTGAATAGTGCAGAGCACCTTGCTTACAATGAACAGAAACTGACTTCACCTGTGGTTGTGGAGGCTGAAGAGTCCAAGAGCACTCGGTGGTGAAGGTGGAGGGTGTGGCCTGAAGACACAGGGCTGGGTGCTCAGCTCTGACCCTCATAGTCAACTGTCAGCCCAGGTATCCAAACATGGAGAGAGCAAGAAACGAAAACAAAATCATTTGCTTTTAATATGGTTCTTTCTTTTACAGCATGCATACAATATTTTCATTCTACTCTGTGATGATAAGAAAAAATTAGAGGACAGAAAGCTATGAATATTTCAGCCACTGGGATAAATTGCTATCCAAATCTGATGTACTCGCTTCACATGGTTACAAATCCTGCCTGTGCTCCCCACTTCCTGCCCATTTCTCCACCCGGCCCCTGTCTTTAGTTATTTAAAACAGGAATTGGCAAACTGTGGCTCTGGCCCACTGCCTGGCTTTGTACAGTCTATGAGCTAAGAATAGTTTTTGCATTTTTAAATGGTTAGGAAAAAAGATTATTTTTGTGACACATGAAAACTACATGACATTTTAAACCATGATTCCACATCAAGATGAATTAGGACACAACCCCACCCACTATCCATGGCTGCTCTTACACCCGAAGGTTCAGTGGAGTCACTGGGACAGGGCGCTTGTGCCCTCATAGGCCAACACAGACCAGCTGGGCCTTTACAGTGCTGTCACAGTCTCACAGTGGGCCTCAGTGCTGATGGTGCTGCTGTAAGAAGCCAGGTCTGTCTCTGGTCACAGCAAGCCTCTGGCCCAGGTTGCCCCTCACAGGTTTCTCCACCAGCCCCAGCGCACGGGCTTCTGTCCTGTCAGGTTGCCAGTCACGTCATCCCTGACTGCCCTCTCCTCTCTTGTTCTAGTCTTTCCACAGTCCGCAGCCAAACCTTCAATGGGCTGATCAAGGGGCCCTTGGGACCGTGTCTTCCTCTCTCCGATCTCCCACGAGGTTTGTCCACGGGGAGACACGTGGCCATTCCCTTGGACGGTACGGTCTTGGCTCACTCCCTCGCTGTCCTCACACCCAAAACTCATCTTCAGCCAGAAACTCAGTGGGCTCATTCAAATTTTACATTTCTGTTGCTCTAACTGAATATAATTTATGAAGAATAAAGACTTATTTGGCTCATGGTTCTGAAAGCTTTGAAGTTCAAGATTGGGCAGCCACGTCGGCCCTTCTCACCAGCGGGGACTTGCTGCAGAGTCCCGAGGAGGCTCAGGGACCGAGAAGCCTAGGTAGGCCTTTCGCTGTGTTCCTAGGACTGAAGCCCCTCCTGGTCAGGCTTCACCGTTACAGCCTCATTTCACCGTAATCACCCCAGTTGGATTAAGTTTCTATCCTCTTAATACCTCACAAAGGAGATTAAATTTCAACATGTGTTGTGCTGAATACATACAGACCATAGCAGGTTCCAACATTTTTCCTTTCTCTAAATATTTTAACACAGCTAATCAAAACAAAACTGTTTTTAGTTGGTGCGAGATTTTCTCCATGTTGAATTATCTGGAGTCTTTTGTCACAGTAGTTCTATTAAAGCCACATGGCTGAGACACATCTATGACTAATGTTGTTAACTTTCTTCTTGTCCCTCAAATTATTTTTTTTAAGCAACTTCTAATTCTCCATGGAAATGGATGAGATGGGGAGTCGTTGGGAAGACTATGAGTCAGACTACTTACCAGTGATGCTTCTTACAACCCTGTATCCAGCTCCTGGACTGAGCAGGAAGCATGGCTTGGAGATACTCCCGTTTCTGCTCTGTACAACAAACCATGAACTCCAGTGCAGCTGAATGAATAGAAGTGAGAGAATCCCATAAAAGCCTAGGGGTTGTGTTGAGTGTCTGGTGTTTGGAGTAGTAAGAAGAGGAGGAATGTTATGTTCTCAAGGTTCACTGAGTTCCCACAACTTCTATTACTTTTTGCAATTAGAAATGATAACCGTTGGGCTGGAGGGTTAGCTCAGTGGTTCCGGTGCCTGCCTCGCAAGCGCAAGGTCCTGAGTTCGATCCTGGTAACCACATACATTGCTGGGCGTGGAGACTCAAGCCCAGCGGCATTCAATACCGCATACCACAGTGCCAGGTGTGGTGGCTCACGCCTGTCAGCCCAGCACTCAGGAGGCAGAGACAGGAGGATTGCTGACTTCTAAGCTTGCCTGGGATACACAGTGAGCTCAGAGTCAGCCTGAACTACAAAGCGAGACCCTGTCTCAAAAAAAAGAAAGAAATGATAACCATTAAGGAAATGGTAGTGCTAACATGTTGATTTGATCATTACACATTTTACTTGATCATGACACACTGTATATCTGTTTGGAACCATCTTACTGTAGCTCATAAATATGTACAGTTTTAGGTCAATTAATTTTTTTAAGTCTAGTGAAAAAACATTTAAAGAAAAGAAATAACTTACTACTTTAACTTGCATGGAGATGAATGTATACAGAAAAAAAATGTCTTAAGTAATCAAGACCTAGTCTGGTCATTGGAGGGTCACTCTTTCCAGCCCCGGGGAGCAGTGAACCGTGAATTTGTCTGCCTCTGTCTTGGGACCAGCTCCCTATGAATGATGCTCTGCTTTTATAAGGGAGAAATAGCAAACAGAAACTTGGGTAACATCAAAGGTACGGCACAAAGGGCCAGAGAACATGACCCTCTCTCATCTGTGCAGTAGTAGCAGCCCGCTTTATGGAATTTCTTGATGTATTGTTTTGTTTTGACAATCCCAAATATGCAAGATTTTTTTCCTGGGCATTCTTTTATTTGCAAGGGTGTGGGGTACTGGAAATTCAACCAGGACCTTCACACTGAGCTACATCCCAGCCCTATATTATTTTTCATTTTGAGACAGGATCGCACTAAGTTGCTAAGTTTCCCAGCCTGAACCTGAACCTATGAGTCTCTCCTGGGCACTTTTTGAACCTGTCAGAAGGAAGCTACTAAATCCTGAGATATCCTAGGAAATCCCAGTCCTCTAAGAAGTGCGTGTCGGTGCACACACTAAGAGTCACAAGAATTTCCACGGTCCGGAGAGGCCCTTGGGGCTAGATTCTGCCTTCCACTGACTAGCAAGACCTCTTTGTCCTCCTTTCTAAATGAGCCTGCCCACATACGCAGGGGATCCTTAGCTCTGAAAGAAACGCTGAATCATTTTAAGGAAGGTGTAAAGTGAGTGTCAGTGCTCTCTGGCTGTGCTCTTTGAGTGAACTCAATTCTTCCCCAAAATGAAGTTAAATGCAGAGGTGATCATTAAAAATGAAGAGTAAAAGAAGAATTTTGTAGTTCTTCTGCAAAAAAAAAAAATCATCATTGTCCCTTGCCTATTGTGGCTCAGCCCTCCTCATGGGCATCCCAGGCCCCAGACCCTCTCTCTGTCCTCTCCACCTTTACCAGCATGTGGCTGTTCTCTCCTGAAAGTCCCTGTATGGCCCACACCATCTCAATAAAAACAAAATGGCATGGAAAAGAAGAGAAAAAATACAAAATGGAAAGAAAAAAAACCATAATGTTTCCCACTAATCTTTAGCCAACACATCTCAGTATTTGAAATTCTACTAAGTATCCAATCCTAGACCCCATGCAGATTTGAAAAATGAGTGTTTAATTCTATATGTTCAGGGCATTTTTTATTTTTAGTCTTTTGAGGACTCTCACTCTGATTTCCACAGTGGTGGTACTAGTTTATGCTCCCACTAACAATGCAAAAGGGTCCCCTTTTTTCCACTCAACCTATCTATTCCCCTTCTATGTATCTTCCTGAAAGAGTTAAAGGCATCATACCACAGTGATAGATGCAAAGCCATGTTTATAGCAGCATAGTGCATGATAGCTAGATCTTGGAAGCAAGCTTTATGCCCATTAACAGATGAGTGAATAAAGAAAATGTGGTGTTTATGTACAATAAATGTGGTGTAGTACTCTGTTATAAAGAAGGATACATTTGAGTCATTTACAAGGAAATGGATGTTAGTGAAATTAACCAGACACACAAGCTTCAATGTCACATGGTTTCTGTTATATGAAAAATCCAAAGTATAAATATATTAACATGCAAGATATAGTAAGAAACAGAAAGATAAATCTTTGAAAATAGGAAGAGGACCAAGAGATGCAGGGAGAGGTGAAGAGATGTAAAAATAATTAAGATGTGTTTTGTACATGCAGCAATTCTTCACAGTGAATGTAATCATTGTGTACTGCAAACATGTATTGATAAAAATAAAAATTATACAAATCACATTTGACATTCGGGCCAAACCTGGCCTTCTGTTATGATGGAAGAGCAGCCTCTGAGTGAATAACTAAATGTGCCGACTAATTATCACACCCAGACATAATTTCCAGTGGAAGATCATGAGCATGTTTCTCTGTAGCTATCTATAGTTCTTATGGAAGGATTCTGATTATAGAGCATCTGTTCTCACGTGAAATCAAACATTTAGCTCTATTAAGTCCATCTGAAATAAGTTCATGTTCAACAGATGTTTGACATGTTGGAACTTGAGTCTGTATGTGCTAATTTTAATCCAACCATCCTTAAAACAATGGTTCTCTGAGTTATTGAATTAAAATAAAAAGCAAAGCTTCCCTTACATGAGAACCAGTGAATTATGCCAAAACACAGAAAGAAAGCATGGAATGGACTGTGAAAGGAAAACGAGGTAATTTTGGTTTAATAGAAT
>PVIC010040934.1:0-16456 GCA_004025085.1 Thryonomys swinderianus
GACAGGCGCAATCTCAACGGGGCATGTGGTCACAGTATGTACCTAAAATAAAATGTACCAATAGACTCAATAAAGGGAGAAGGCAAGTCAAGAATGTGACGAGTGTTACGATCTGGGTATCAGTGTGTCTGTCTCAAGCTGGGCCTGTCTTGGACAAAGCTCTCAGGGTTTGCTCATGTGCTCTTCTGCCCACGCTCTTCCCTCACACCGGTGGGGATCACGTGCCCTTTGCACTTCGTGGGGCCCTTTCCGGGGGCTCTTGCTTCAGCCCCTCTGGGATGGCACTGCCACCCTCCCGGTGAGGCTCCAGGGTCCCTCCCGACACTGGCTCTCCCGGCCCTGGAGGATGGCCTGTCTCTTCTCAGCAGCCGGGAGTTTCTCGAGCTTGCTCTGTGGACCTTTTTCTGGGTTTCAGCTCCAAAGCTGGGCCCCCTAAAGTGCTTCTCTGGGATCCTGGTCTTCCTGGGCCTGCGCCACCAAATCCAGGTGCTGCCTAAGTGTGACAAAGATGTCAGATTTGGGCTTTTCAGTTTAAAAAACGAGGCTAAGGTTGAGAAGCCAAGGAGCTTCCTGCCTGTCCTTTGGGATAGAAACGATTTCTCCAAGCCTGGGGGTACAGAGGTGCCAGCATGGAAGAAGAGCGAGGGTGGAGTGAGGCCTCTGTCTCCCTCACTCGCTTGGGAATTCTGGGACCGATGAGCACAGGGCAAGGAAAAGGCTCTCAGGGTTTTCAAGCTCCTAGAACTTTCCATGCACTTGCCAGATGGGATGTACGTTAGCTCTTGTAACCATGTTCCTCCCAAATTTTCAGTGATCACCTTAATGAATATTCTCATTTTGCCCACAGTCCTGTGGGTGATGCAATGTATTAAAAGTCTTTTCATTCCAGACCCAGGCGAATGAAATGTTCCCTGTGTGTTTCCATGGCAGAAAGAAAGGGCAGAAGAGGACAGGGTGAACTTCAGTCACTTCTGCTCTGAACGGCAGACGCTCGGTCTGCACACAGCTCGTGCAACAAATGGGCCTGTGGAGTCACGTGACAGCGGCGGGTGGCGAGGTGGAAACAACCCGCCGTGCACCGCGAACAGAGCGTCGCCGGGTACGCGGCCGGGTCTCGGCGGCCCCGAAGAGGTCCAGGTGTGGGCGGGCAGGCGGCTCCCCGGCCAGGTGGGGAAGCGGGCACATCTCCCTGGAGCCAAGCGCAACGTTTAAGTTTAACTTCTGGGTGTGTAAGAAAAGGGAGTCTTGGGAGAAAGCCATGAATTCTTAGCAACTCTTCTTCCCAGTTTGCCAAGGGTTTTATGTGTCCGTACTGTTCATTGGCCGCCTGGATACGACTCCACTCCAGCCCCACAGAGCCGCGCTCGGCTGAAGACACATTTTTTGGGAGGTAACAGAGGAAGCAGAAGCCCAGAGAGACACTAATTCTAGCCCGGCGAAGCTGCTGTCCTGTCCACCTTTGTCTCCGTGTGCTTTTCTCCATGATCATTTCAAAGAGAAACCGCTAAAAATGTAGTATTCTGTAAGATTCATCCTGGTGCGAACTCTACCAGGGACTCATCGCGCTGCCGGGCGGCGTCGTGTTTGGGGGGCTGCCTCCCAGCTGTTGCACAGCTCACAAGATATTAGGGTGCTGCGCTTCGGGGTCAATCCTGATGAGGGACACAAATAGCACATTTCTATGTGAAACTCTTCTGGAGTTTCATTTTGTTTCAATGATAAAATATTTTTCAGGGGAATAAAGCCATTTTGAAACTGTTATAAAGATAATGAATAAATTTTATCTCCTATGCCAAACTTCATTTTCTTTACCACATGGATCTCAGGAGGAAATTAGAGTACAAAGGAAACGGAACCTGCACTAGGCCTGAGATGAGCTGCAGGTCAGAGAGGCTGGCGGCGGACGGCGCCGACTGTGCTCTGTTCCTGGAGGAGCCAGACCGGAGGCGCCCAAATGACCCCACGGTCCACACGCCCGAGCGGCCACCTCACAAAACACGCACCAGAGCGTGCACCCTGACGCAGCAGCCGGCTTGGGGGTGAAATGTCCGTCAAAGTCTGGGAATAAGGGTCCAGGCTCTCTTCGGACCTGGGAGGTCACCTCGTCCCTGTTATGCGCCCCACGCACAGAAGGGGCTGTCTGTGCCGGGGCCCTGCTGAGTGCTGACGCTAAGAGGCAGCCGGGTCTCCGTCCGCGGCTGTGCAGTGCGGGCAGGTCAGTGGCCGACGCCGTGTGGCCGGGCCTTGCGGTCTGAGGAGGAGCGTGGAGTGGAAGAAGACTTCCGGAAGGGGCGCTCGTGAGCTGACGCCTGGTGGATGAGTTGGATTCTCACTGAAGATGAGTCATGTGAGAGCGAGGCTCAGGAAGGGCACGAGCACAGAGGCCTCATCCCGAGGCTTGTGGAGAGCGGTGCGAAGGAAAGCCGAAGTCCGCGTGGGCAGAGTCGTGGGCTGTCTGTCTAGGAGTGGGGCTTCTAGAGTGGGGAGTGTCAGGCGCTGATAGGGAAGTAGAAGAGCACAGAGGTCTGACTGGGTGCGCAGGACGAGGTCCCTGAGAGCGGGCGGGCTGGGGCCTGTGGGCGTCAGCCTGGGGCCGGGCTGCGGGGGTGGGAAGCCGGGGCATGCTGGGTCAGCTCACTGCGGTTTCTTCTTTCCCTTTATTTCTCCAGATTCTAGACTTGAGAAAACTTCCAATAATATAAGTGATTCCTACATCCATGTCTGCTTTCTTCCTCCTCGTTTTCCTGGGGGCCGGCCAGCTGTAAGTCAGATCTGGCTTGGCTCTGTAGCCGGCCCTCCGCGTGTCCCGGGTGTGGGAGCATGCCCCTCCCCCGCGCTGTGTGAGGCCCGGCCCAGGCTGGCTCTGCGCCCCCGGCACAAGGGCGCTGCAGCCCATCTCACACGACAGCCCTGTCTCTTTAGTCTCCTTTGTTCTGGAATCTGTCTTTCCTCAAATTCCCAGGTCTTAGGAGATGAGGCCGGTTAGCTTTCCAGAAGCTGCCTGATCTGAGGTACCCTAGGTTGCCCACGAGCAGTCTGCTGATACAGCCACACAAGAATCCCTGGCAACAGGAATGCGCTTTCCTCTGTGTGGCCTAACAGGAGGCTCCTGGCGTGCGTTTATCCCAGTCTTGACCGTCTGGCCTCTGGGTCAGGGTAGGTTTTGCTAGATTTCTCTGGTATAAAACTATTTTCCTCTTTGTCAGTAATGAGAAAGCTGTGGAGAGATATTCTGAGACTATGACTAACTTGTTTCTCCTCAAATTTTCATCCCCTAGTTATAGAATCTACAACTCTTGCCGAATCAATTATTTTATATTGCTGGCCAAATGGTGACTGGGGTAGGAGATAACAAAGAAGAAGGATAAAGACATAGCAGACAGAAAGCACTCTGCAAAGGGGGGGGGGGGTAGCCTGTCAATCTCCCATGGAAATTTGGGGAGTGGAAGTCAGAGCCGAAGGCTGCCTCTGTGAAGCCGCTCCAGGGTTAGAGTGCGTCTGCTCGCCCGAGTGAGTCGGGTCGGCGGCTTGGCCCTGGTACGGCAAACCCTCCCAGATACCTTCAGCTGCAGGCCTCGGCCGTCAAAATAAGCTCCACTCATGTTGGACCTGAGGAGGCCCCCTGGGGAGCCCTGGGGAAGCTGGAACTTTCCTTTAAGCATTTGTTTGTGAGTCCTGAAAAGGAACTCATGGGCACCTGTGTATGGAGAGAATGAATCTGACGGCGATGTTAACTAGGTAGCCTTGTTAATATGATCCACCCTGACAGGAAGCTGGTATAAATGCAAGTGCAAAGTCAGGTTCATTTCAGTAATCCGAAAGATGCCGAAGTACATTGCATTATTTAAACTTTCCAAAAAATACTTTTTTGGGGGTAATATTTTATCACTGAATGAAAGCTGTAGTAGAATTTTCTTTTCTGAAGAATGGAGAGGCACATCAACATGATTTTATAGATAGCCGGAAGCCAAGGAGGAATGCACCCATACCCAATTATCCAGAACATATAATACTCCCAAAGAACTTCGGAGTGAAAGACTCTGAATCTGGGATTTCCTGTTAGCAAACGTTGCTGGCTGGAAATGTAGGTCACATGGTTTTGGCATCTTGTCTGGGTTTCCAGCTGTCTGCTCAGCACAGAAACAGAAAAATAACTGTTCTCTTGCACAACACACTTGAGAGTGAGTTTCACAGTATGATTCTCTTATTGAAATTCACTTTTCTTCAAAACATTCACTTCTGGCTTCTTTTCTTTGGGATCAGGATTTTGAGGTGGTAAAGAAAATACAGCCCTTCCTTTCTTCCTTCCTTCCCTCTTTCTCTCTCTTTCTTTCTCTTTCATCTGTAGACTTCAGTTTACAAATAAACTCCAACTTGTTAAAGCTTAAGGTAACTTACTAAGATAACAGACAATGGCCTGAGACAGTTCATATTGTTCTCAGTTCTCACAAATAGAGGGATACTAACACGCTGGTGGATTTGTTGAGAATTTTGTCCACAGGGGAGCCAGTGAGATAGTTTTGTGTCTTATTATACAAGTGTTGGTGTCACTTTTTTGTCCCTGGGACAGACACAATGTCTGACACCCACAGCTTAAAGTGGAAGAAGCATTTTGGCTTCACGGTTTGGGTAGGATTCGGTCCACGCCGCACGGCCCCGGGAGGAAGTGCATATGGGAGGCCTGGCGGGGCACCGCTGCCCTCACCGTGGTGGCCAGGAGGTGGAGAGACGAGGGAGGGTCCAGGAGCAAGGTCCTGTCCCACGCGACGGCCTCCCGCCAGGCCCTGCTGCCCAGATCAGCTGGGGCACTGCTGTGACCCAGTGTCCTTCAAAAGCCCTTGAGGCTCCTGGGGGAATATTCTAGGTCTAAGCCAAAGCAAGGAGTTTGTGAGCTGAATATTCATGGATACTGACAAAATGTCCTATGAAACCCACAGATAAAAATTTCACAGCAAAGCAAAAGAGGTCATGATTTGGGGAAAAGAGGAAAACAAATGTGACTCTTAACCCATAAGACTGTTACACAGAGCTGATGCAGCTGAAGGGCTCACCAGCTCTGTCACTCACTACCCTGAGCCTCCAACCAGCTGTGCACGTATTTACTTTGTTAAGCAAAATTCTACAAATGTATCTATTGTCCTCTTGGTACAAAGGAAGGAGAGTCAGCCGCGTGCGGCTGCAGCGAGGGCAGACACAGGGCCGCCCAGGGAACGCGTCCTGGCCTCCAGCACAGGGAGACGCGTGCCGGGAGCGCCGCACTGGCTCCTACCTTCCCTCACGGCTCTGTGGCCTTCGTTCCTCCTCTGCCTCCCGAGAGCCTCCTCCGGCCAGGCCCAAGCAGGGAGGCGCTGGGCTCCCAGGCCCCTGGGTCAGCGCGTCAGAGGTGAGTGAGGCCTGCCCGGCGGGAGAGGCGGGCGCGGTGCTCTGAGCCGGGAGGGAGGGAACACCAGAGGTGAGCCCCACACGGAGAGTCCTCCGGGACATGCAGACCGTCCTGCTGCCTAAGTGGACAGCACGCGTGCTGCAGGGCAGGCTGGGAAACAGAGGCCTGGCCCGTAGGACAGCCCGGGCGCGACTCTTAAGGGAAAAGAGAAAGACAAGCAGTGACGGGAAGGCGAGCATTTTCCTCCGCCCCCACCTGGGCAGAGACGAGGCCTCGGATGAGAGGGAGCGGAAGGGTTAAGGTCCCCTCGCCGCTGGCGCCTGTGAGCATCAGGCGTCAGGGACAGTGAAGGCTCCGGAGCGGGCAGGTGACCGGCCAAGGCTCGGATTTGAGAGGGGCCGCCCCCCCGTGATACTAACACGGGGAGTAGCTTTCAAGACCACGTTCCCGAGGCCCCGATCGGCCTGTCGGGCTGTGTCTGACCCGGAGTCAGGCGGACTGCAGGCGGCCCCGCAGCGCGGAGGGGCCGACGGGAGTCCACGCAGCGGAGGGCGCGCTCGGGTAGCTAGGGAGGCGCGCTGGTCTCGCGCTGGTGTATGACAGGGCCCAGAAGGAGCAGGTTTTATTCACACGAGAGACTCTTAATTGTGCTCCAGCAACTGGCCTGCCCGACAGGCACTGAAGGGCTAAGGAAATGCAGCCCGCATTTCCAGCTCCACAGGGCTCCCTGCTCCCTGCTGAAGCCAGACAGAGCCCTGCCAAGGCCGGCTGCTGATGAAACGCTCTGCTAGGCCTGGGGAGCTGGAGGCCGGGAGCCCAGGGACGCTGGCGGCCTCCAGAAGGGGGAGGGCCTCGGCTGACGGCCGGAGGAGCGGAGGGCTCTGGGCTGCTGCTCCAGGCGGGGTCTGCCCACCCCACCCAGCAGGGCGGTCCTCCCTGGAGCCTCTGACCCTCCGGCTCAGCGAAACCCGCCTGCGCGCGTTTCCTGCTTACACACAGTGACGTTGTGTTGTCTGAGCCACTACGAGCACTAAGAAACCAGTCGACGGTGTGATGGGGGTGTGGGCATCGGCCAGAGGACATTCTGGGCTTAGCTGCTGGCTGCGTTTGTCAGGAGAGTTCTGGATGACGCCGTCCTTGCGGACTCTAGGAGGTAGGAAAAGGGAAAGAGCAGAGAGTGTTAGAATGGCCCGAAGCCTCAGTGGAGGCTGCTCGGGAGGAAAGAACTGATCCCGAGGGGCTGGGAAGCTCCGGCCACAGTGTGGGAAGCTGAGAGGGGACAGAGCGGGAGGAGAGCGTGCACCAGAGGAAGGAGTGCGGGATGGGGGCTGGAGGTTCTCGGCGGAGGCAGAGGCTTCCGGGATGCCGGGCTCTGAAGACCTGGTTTCTCTTGTCCACGCTCCTTGCTGGTCTTCTCACAGACACAGGCTGGACTGAATCTCTGTTTGGACAGCTTTTCAAAACAGTTCTGTTGCTGGGCGTGGTGGCTCACGCCTGTCATCCCAGCACTCGGGAGGCAGAGACAGGCGGATTGCTGAGTTCCAGGCTTGCCTGGGCTACATAGTGAGCTCAGGGCCAGCCTGAACTACAAAGCGAGACCCTGTCTCAAAAAAACAAAACAAACAAACAAACAAACAAAAAAACCAAAAATCCAGTTCTGTTCAGGGCTGAACTGAGCCAGAGAACTGATGCAGTTCTGATAAAACAGGACAAACTGAGCTGAAAATGAATTAAATGTGCAGACAGAGCAGATGCCAGTAGGTAAAATTTAGACCACACACTGGCACGTTCTGGTGACTCTTCTCGGGTGCCTTATAGATTTAGGTAGGTGATGGATAGATAGATAGGTAACTGAAACTACCTTATAGCACGTTTGTATGCCAGTAGCTGAATCTCCATAAACGGGACATTTTTATTCTATTTATTCTACTGAACCTCCAGCTAAACTGATACTTGCTTAACTTCCACACAGTAGAGTCGGACTCGGTTCCTCCCCTAGCTCCCTGTCTTGCCAGCTGTGGGGCTTTCCCATCCTCCCAGCTCATGGCCTCAGCTGGGAGGGGCCCAGCACTCACCTCCAGCAGCAGATGGGGTCCAGCCAGAGTCCCTCACAGCTCCTGCTACTTGGAAGGCGTTCAGCAACAGCAGCTACTGCTCAGGGGCTGGTGAGTATCGCTGTCATTGTTTACCCCAGAGTATGAAAGAAGATAAGTGGGTGACAGCCGCTAAGACACAACAGCAGTTTTCTTTGGAATTGTTGACATAAATATACACCCGAGCCCTTGAGTCTACATATTCCAGTAACTTCAATTAATTGTAGCTTCATTTCTGAAATCTTATTCAACTCTAGGGTTCCCTCAACTGAAAAGTACTTAGCGCAAACTTCAAGATAAATGAAAGCAATAGAGAACCCGATTGGCTGCCTTCTGTGTATTACAGCCATAACTAACTCGGGCCTCGCTTAGACGCTAACTTTCTTTCCGTGATTTTTTAATCCCAGGCAGCAACACAGACTTTGGTGTGATGGGGAAGTGCTGAAAGTTCTACCCGCCAGTTTCTCCCTTTCGTGTGCTGCTCTGTCAACTGTCCAAGGCCAGTCCTCATGCTCCTGCCCACTGCCACCCCTGGCCCCACCACGTTCACTCTTCCAAGTCTGTGTAACAAGGCTGTGCTTCCTTGCAAGGTCGTTTGGACAGTGCCTGTTTTTGTTGTTTTAGGTAGTTGTCCTTGCTCACTGTTCAGCGATACAGTGTATCAGTTAGCTACATGGTAATGCTGTGTAACAAATAACTTCAAAACGTCCCTGGCTGACATCAGTAGATTCCTCTTACACTTGTGAGCATGCAGGTGGATCCAGTTATTATAGACTGGGAGATCACTGAGCAGCCCCATGCCATGGATGGTGCCAGGGCTGCCCCATATATATTTCATCTTCCACGGATGATCGAGGGAATATTCTCGTGGTGAACAGTTATGACACAAACCAAGTCCTATAAGCATAGTGAGAGTCTCTGCCCACAAACCCCAGCTAGTAATTCCATAGCAAGTCACACAATATCAACAGGAAGAGGTAGAGGACTCCACCCTCAATCACTACTAAGTTACATGAAACTCCTGATAATTGGCCATTTTTATTTAGCTCAAAATGGCCATTTTATAATAGTTGGAGACACACACTATTTTGCAGCCATCAGCAATCTCATTTCAGAGTGATTTCATCACATACACACACGCACACGCATGCGCGTGTGTGTCCTGGAAGCTGACAGTCTCCTTCCGGTGCTGTGGACTCACGGAGCTGGGAGCACAGAGTGAGTCGCCTCCACCCAGCAGTGTGCTGAGGTCCACGGCACTGTGGTGTGGGCTCCCTCCCCCAGAGAAGCCCCCAAACAGCTCATTGCATGGGTGTAAAGTATTTTGCTCATTCTTTTATCATTGATGAATTCTGATTGATTTTATGTCTTGGCTATTACTAATAAGGCTGCCACAAACATTTCTGGGCATGAGTTTTTGAGTGTGTTTTCACTTCTCTTGGGCAACACAATGGGCTGGCTGGTCTCTACCACACTCCCTTCAAAGTGTCTGTACTGCTTCACACTTCCACCCACAAAGTCCAGACGCTCCAGTTTGTCCAGTCTTTGCCAACACTTACTATGGTTTGTCCTTCCGATTTCATCACCCTGTGGCGGGCTGGGGGGCTCACTGTGGTTTGGACTTGCATTTCCCTAGTAACCGGAGAAGCCGAGTTTTTGTGAATGGTGCGTGGCCAGTTGGGCTTCTTTGGAGAAGTGTCAGATCAAGCCTTTGGTTATTTTATATTTATCTTTTTTGTCAATAATTAAAAACAGGATATTAGGGGCCGGAGGATTAGCTCAGTGGTTCCGGCACCTGCCTCGCAAGTGCAAGGTCCTGAGTTTGATCTCTGGTAACCACATACAGTCCTGGGCGTGGAGACTCACGCCCACCAACAATCAATACCACATACCACAGTCGGGAGGCAGAGACAGGAGGATTGCTGAGTTCAAAGCTTGCCTAGGCTACATAGTGAGCTCAGAGCCAGCCTGAACTACAAAGTGAGACCCTGTCTCAAAAAAACAAACAAAACCCAGGATATTAGGTTGATACTGAGTAAATCATTTCCCTCTCTTTGGGGTTTTGTTGGGCATTCTCATAGGGTTCTTTCTTGCATAGAAGTCTTAGATTTTGAAGGGTCCAGATCACATGCTTTTTCTTTTGTTATTTGTGCTTCTGTCATATCTGAGAACCCCTTGTCTAACCCAAGATTATACACATTTGCACTTAGATTCTCCTCCAAGAGTTTCATAGTTCTGAGAGTTGTATCACTTTTGTTTAGGTCTGAGCTTTAGTCCGTGTCTCTGTGGTGAACCAGCTTCTGTTGTGTGTAATTGTCAGCCAAACAGGATTTGTTGAAAAGGCAACGTTCTTTCTGTGTCCGAAGTGTGTGAGGCTCCCTTGGTGAAACTCCGCTGAGCACGAATGCAATAGCTTTCTTCTCAATTTTTACTCCACTCCATCGACCTGTTCACTTGTCCTTATGCTACTGGCACATTCTTTTAATTATTACAGCTTTATAGGAAGTTTTGAAGTGAAGTCATCTCAGCTTTGAGATTTTCCCTCAAGGTTGCCTTGGCTACTCAGAATCACCGTGCCAGTTTCAGCAGATAAACAAGCCAAAATACAAAGAGCCCACCTGGGCTTGTAGCGGGGCTGTGCTGAGTCTCCAGGCCAGTTCAGGGGGCGCTGCCACCCTAAGAACATCATGTCCCCCGAATGGCAGACTAGGCCCGAGCTGAGAAGACTTGTGGCTTTTAGATGTAAAACTTGCACTACTTCTGTTAAAGTTATTTTAAGTGTGTTATTTTTTCTTAAATTTATGTTTGCCTTACTGATTACTGGAGTAAGAAGTAGAATTGATCTTTTGTACTGATCTTGTATCCAGCTTTGCAGCCCTCATCTATTAGCTCTAGTGGTTTTTCTGTGAATCATTTAGGTTTTCCTTTGGGTAGGAAATTAAAGCTATCTTAACATCCTACTTTCTAATGTGAATTCTTTTTGGTTTCTAGTGAGTTTCCACGGCTTGAATCTTCTGGATAATGGCTGAACAGAAATGGGAAGGGCAGACACGCTTTGGGACAAACACTCTTGGTATTGTACACTCGGCGTGAGGCTCCGGTTTTCACGGATGCCCTTTGTCCCGCGATGGAAGCCCCGCCTCCTCCGAGCGTGGGATGGAGGAGGCAGCTTCGGTCTCTTCGGAGCCTCATTCCAAGCGCTGCTTTGACCCCAACCGTGAGAAGGCCGGTTCCTGGGCAGAGGCCTTCGTTCCTCGAACTCCAAACTTGGGGTGACTTCTCCGCCCTACGTGGCCTTTTCACTCATTGTAGACGACATTTACTTCTCCACAATACGCTGACAAGTGTTTTTGACTTTTGGAGAGTACTGAGGCTGAGGAGAACGCTCAGACCCGAAGTTTCAGCAGTGCCAAGCTAGCTGGTTTATGGCAAGCTGTCCCGAAAATTCCTTCCATCAAAAGCCCTGACCTGCAACAAATTTGCTCTTCTGTAATTCTCCCGTTTTAATTAACTTTCTTCAAGTCTAATACCAACAGAAGGAATTTTAAATGAATGCATTCATCTAAGTACTCATATCTTTCCCCTCAATTGAAATCAGAAGACATTTAAATTCCTAAAATGAGAGTGCAAAGAAACACCAAGTCTATATACTGTGTTTCCCATGTTTTGCCTGAGTCCAAATTGCAGTTATGAAATGAACGAGAAATACCTCTGTAAATGGAAAGTCTTCTGCCTTACTCTCTTTGTTCTAATCCAGTATCTGTTTTGCTAGTCGACTTGTGTCTTTGTTCTTGCTCCAAGCGCTTCGTGGAGAGAACTTGTCTTCCGATTCCTTATCCCGGTAAACAAAAACGTACTCTCGGTAACTGAGAAAACAAACACTAGGCAAGAAGGAGCTTTGCGAAGAGTTTTAAGTGTGTGGCTCACAAGTGCTCAACCAGAGCTGAGGGTCGCCGCGAGCCTCTCCTAGAAAACCCCACGCGTGTGAGAGCGCGTGACCCGCACGCGCACTGCGAGGGCGTCTCAGGTGCATGCCCGGACGTTTCCAGGGCCACACACGCAGCACGGAAATTCCCAGCGCGGAGGAGCCGGGTGTGTTTCCCCGCCTCGCTGGGCAGCTCTGCACCCAGCCCTCCCCCGCACAGTCCTGACGCCCCAGGCGCCCGCCGTCCGTAGGCGCCTGCCCCTGCCGCAGCAGGGAAACAATATTTCATTTTGCCAGGATGTCTTTTTATTGAATTCCTTGCCCCTTTGTTCCCTGCCAAGAGCTGCCCGGACTGTCTCCAGGATGGGGGGAGGCCGGAGCTGATTTTTCTGGGGGTTCTTCAAGGCCGGAGACACGCCAGGCGGAGCCGGAGCTCACACCGGCACTTCTTCCTTCACCACGCGGGCCGCCGCCAACGCACAGTGCGGGCACAGCCGCCCAGGAAGCCGGTGGGGGCGGGGCTCCCAAGCGCCTCCTCGGTGCCGGCGGCCGCGGGCGGGCGGGCGGGCGGGCGGGGAGGCCCCGCCTTCTCGGGGAGACGGGTCCTGCTCGGAAACGCAGCAGCACACGCTTGCACACACGCACTGCTGCGGCCGCAGTGTCTTATAAATAATCTCTCTCACAGAAAGCACGTCTTTATCTGAACTGCCACAGAGAGGAAGGCGCCTGCCATCCATCAGCCTCCAGAAACTGGCATTCTGCTCGCAGATAGACTCCTCGCTTTTAATTTTTAAATCACCTTATCCATCAAAGTGCTGTAGTGTTCTCAGTCTCACTTTGGCTGTTCTGGGCAGATCCTATCTCCCGTCTCCTATCTGCTCCCGGTTTCTCTCCTATTTTCTGCTCACAGAAACCTCTCAGAGGCCTCTGGGACCCGTGCTTCAAATAACTTATTCCCCGTTCCTTGGTTCATAAACACGCACATTTCCCTGGAGACTGTCCACGCTGGCTGGCTGGCTGCAGGGCAGCTCCGAGCCTCTCGCTGGGCCAGACGCAGGAAGGGAGACTCCGGGAGACGCCACGCCAGAGCGGAGTTCAAGTCCAAGCTGCCCCCGATGAGCGGAGAGGCCCGTCTGGGCGCCTGCCTGGGAGTGCACCCGTGGATGTCCCGGGAGACGGGCTTTTAGGGTGGTTTTGCCTTGTTCTGTCCTGGAGAGAATTAAGTGGAGAATGCTTGACTCTTAGAAAGCACCTCCGCCCTCTCGTGATCTGTCCGCTTCCTGTGGTGGTCTGAGTTTCCCCAGGCTGAGCTGCAGAGCTGGCGTCGGTGCGTCTCGAAGCGGAGCAGGAGGCGGGGCGGGCGCTCTCGCGGCCGCAGAGCGCGGCACTTTTCCGAGGGAAGCATGAGCGGCACCGTCTTTCTTGCTGGCCGCTTCGAGGCGGCTCTGAGGAGCCGCTGTCCTGTGTCCTCTTTCCCCTCAGACTTTCTGAGCGAGGAAGCGGGCGTCCGTATGGACTAGACCAAAGCCTGGCCACACGGGGGGCGAGAGACGCGGCACAGGGCTGGCACAGGCGCCTACGTGGGAGGCGCCGTCTGCCCTTCGGGGTGCGGGTTCACGCGGAAGCGACGGCTGCAGGGAAGGAGGGCACTTACTGTGCGGGCGTCACGGTGGGTCGAAGAGGAGCTCGGGGCTCAGCTGCTGCGAGCACCCGTGCTTCGTTTCCCTGTGTGGAGTTCGGGCACCCCTGGATTCCACGCAGCACGCTGGGAAGCAGGTGCACCTGCTAGGTCAGCTCTGCAGCGGCGAGCCTCTAGCCGGCGCGGCAGGCGGACCTTGAGCAGGCTGACACGGCCACACACGTCATTCCTGCCTAGCCTCTTGTACGCAATTTTAATAAATTTGTGACTGACTAATCTGCAAGCCCTGTATTTATACATTTAAATTAAGAAATGGACAATTCAAAGGTCAATTTGAATACAGGCCTCTGTGCGCATCGTTTTTGAAATGCAGGACATATCCTGTCAAAATGCACTTTGAAACACGACCAGGACCTGGCTCTCTGCTGTGCCGTCTCCCTGCACTCGGCACCCTGTGGAGAGGCTGACACACACATGCAGACACCCTCAGACAGGCCGTGATTACGCCCGCGGGTCTAAGCCCTTGGGCTGCACAGCTCGGGCCGCCAGCCTGAATGACGCCCTGGCTCCCGGCATGCTCCGAGACGCTCCAGTGTGGCGCTCGGCTTGCAGTGACCGGTTTCTCATGTGGCGTGGCCGCTCACTGCCCAGTTCACGCTACAGAGCAGCCTTCCCTGCCAGGCCCAGCTCCTGTCACCCCAAGCCCCCCTCGGTGCTTAGAGAAAGGTCCCTGAAGCGCTTTAAATTTTGCCTCTCATTTCCTCAGAATTTAACCTCGATGTCTCTGTAAATCAATACCAGTAGTCATGTTGTGCTTACAGTCTGAGCTGGAGGCTGGCAAAGGCTCAGTCACACCAAGTCAGACTCCCCGATGTGGTGCCTGGAAGCGTCCGTCACCACAGCGTGCCCCGATGACTATTTTAAAGCCACTTACCAAGGGCCTAGCTCTGTACCTGGCATAGCCCCACAGATTTCTGCCCACTTTACCCCAGCTGGTGCTTCAGCCCAAGGACATAGGTCTTGTACTTCCCCACTTCACAGACGGACTCCGGAGAGGCTCCGGGAGCTGTGGATCTGGGCCACAGTGGCTCTGAAATCCCAGTCTCCGTGCTCCCCTTTTCATACGGCTCTGTGTTTTCGTGCATTTGTAACTTAAGAAGGAAGCTGAGCTAAAATGGGAACGTGAACCAGCCTTATGCTGCCTTTAAGCTACAATAAGAAATGAGCCATGGCTGCTCTTTTTTCCTCAGTTTTGCAAACTGTAAAACAAAACAAAGCAGAAACCTTTGTTTATTTCAGCCTAAACTTTGTAATACAATATTTCATCATTTTCCTTTAGAATAAGAAAGTGTATGTAAACTAAAGAACACTGTAATTGTTCATGCTTCAGAAATGTCATTGGTTGTGTTAGCAAAGAGAGTTGTTATTCTATGTGCCAAAACTAGTATTGCTGAAGTGGATAAAATGCACAGTGCTTAAATACCTAATCAACGCTGTCTAGCACCCAGATAGGGACCTTGCGATCTCAGCTTCTCTGAGCATGTGAGCTGTTCTCTGTAACAATTCGAGTGGCACGAACGTGTTTCTCTGTGAGGCAGCAGGACTTCCTGGGCTAGGGAGTCCCCGTGTGTCCTTTCCATGATGTACATCTGTGTCCCCGCTCTCATGCTTCCAGCAGTGGCTTCCTCTAAGCAAAACGCCACCCTCTTCCCAGCCGCCTTCTAGCCTCTGCACATGAGGCTGGAGAAGCAGTCGTGTGACCTTCGGGTTTGCAAGGGATCCGTCAGTCGATACTTCCTGCAGACACAGGCCGAAGTTCTTCAAATGCGGCAAACTCTGTCTCTGCGCTCTGCCGGGAGCTGGGGGAGGCAGCCATCGGCAGGGTCCACCCGCCCACAGCGGGAGAGGAGCTGAAAGCCCAGTTTGCCACCACTCAGCGTCACGACCCAACTGCCTGCAGCTGTGGTGAAGCTGACGTTTCAGTCCTCATAGGCTTGTTCCTGTGCCTCAGATCTCAGTTGAATGAGAGAAGATGTTATTTACTGTCTCCCAGCATTCCCGCCCCGCACACTCCAGCGCCACCAGCAGCCAGGAGAGCGTGAAGCCGGGGGGGGGGGGTGCGAGGTCTGCATTAGTCACTTGGTGCCATTATTCCCCTGGAGGGGCCATATTGAGCGAGGGTCGTGATAACCTTGCTCTAATCTGCTTGGTCTTCCACTCATTCGCACCACCTGTGAACCGGGCACAGTTCAGGTGATAAAGATATGATGGTGGTTTATATCAGGCCACAGAAGAATAAAACAAGCTCACTAACTCATGTCCTTGGCTGATGGAGTTGGATAGGCCGTCTGGGTCATTAGGGAACAAGAACTGAGTCTGGAGGTTAAGCTATAATTGGATAAAAAGTCACAGTGAGGGCCGAGCGTTCCAGGCAAGGGACAAAGGATGTGCTCAGGGCAGTGCCAAGGAGGCAGGGACCTGGAATGGGAAATCCCGTGGAGATTTTGCTGAGGTCTAGGACACACAGTCCTTTGGATCGAGCCTGCTGTGGAAAGGGGAAAGTATTTTCCTCAGCCTATTAGTTGCTTTCCCATTGTTGAGGCAAAATACTTGACTACCACACTCAGAGGAGGAGAGGATTATTTTGACTTTCAGTTTCACTGCTTTCAGCCCATAATCAGTAGGCTCTTAGAGAGATGCGATGAAGAAAAACTGCTTGTAGACAGCAGGTAGAGAGGAAAAGGAAGAGCCAGGGACAAAAAACAAAACAAAACACCTTTCAGGTCATGCCCTTAGTTACCTGCCCCCCTTCATAGCAGGCCTACTTCCTAATGGGAGACTTTTGGGGGGCATCTTATTTCTAAACCATAACCACAACATTCTGTTGTTGGCTCCAAATGTCTGTTAATCTCATTATCCGAAGCAGTTGGCTCAGCTCTAAGAGTCACCAAAGCTTTGCTGAAGAGTCCAAAGTCTCATCTGAGACTCAAGGCAAACTTTTAGCTGTGAGCCCTTGTAAAGCAAAAGGTTAAACACCTTTAGTATATAGTGGCACAGGGTAAACATTCCCATTCCAAATGAGAGGTGTAGAAAAATAGAAGGGAGTTTGGGAAAGAACGACTGAAAACCAGCAGTAACAGCAGAACAGTAAATCCCACAGTTCCACGGCGGGTCGTGGTGAGCTCCACGAGGCTGGGACAGGTGGCCCCTCGGGCCTGGCTGGCTGTGGCCTGCATGGCGTCTCTCTCGAGGGGCTCTGCTCACTGCCTGCCGCTTTCTCACAGCATCTCCCTGTTCCTGACACCTCCAGTTGCTGTTGTCTTCCCTGGGCCTTTGGCTTCACTCTCGTAGCTGCATGTGCGATCCCCTGAGGGGCACATCAGCTCGCTGCCCAGGCCTCCGGGGAGGTCTGAGTG
>PVIC010040935.1:0-16451 GCA_004025085.1 Thryonomys swinderianus
AAGAAAACTTAATCAGCTGGACCTCATCAGAATTACAAAAGTTTGTTCTTCAAAGACAGTATTGACAGAACTGGACAGTTACCTACACACTACAGAAAATACTTACATTTACATCGCTAGAAAAGGACTGTATCCAGAAAATATTGAATTAGGACACTATCATCCCAGTAACACTCAATTCAATTTAATCAAAAGATCTGAATCCTGATTTTATAAAGTGGGATATAAAAGGCCAATAATCTTATAAAAATGCTCTTAGTCATCATACAAATGTGGGTTAAAGCCAATAGTGTCATGTCTTTCCACATCCATTAGGTAACTTAGCCTACAGATACTGACCACACCAAACCTGTGTGCATGTCTAATAACTGGAGCTGTCATGAAGAGAGCGATACCCTGCTGATACTTCAGAAAGTTGTTTTTAGAAAGTCAGACATCCACTTACCACACAACACATTCTAGAGCTAGTGTTTTTTTCCAAAAGAAATGAAAATGTGCATCTACTCAAAGGCAGAATACAAATATCAGTAACATTTGTATTTGTAATGACCAGATAATGAAAATATAGCCCAAATATACACATATGTATGTGTGGATTTATAGCTTGTACGTACCTGTGGAATACTCCTCAGGAATAAATAGCATAGACATGAAAAGTATTAAATAATGAGAAAAAAAGTACTGTTTATAATTATTTGAATTCTAGAAAAACCAACCTAGTTTTTAAAAATAGAAAGCAGAGGAGGGGATGAGGGCATAAAATATTCACAAAATGACATTAGGAAAATATTTAGGGTGATGAAAGTATTTCGTGACATGATTTTTGTGTTTTTTATCCAAGTATATTTATCAAAATTCATCAAAATCATAGGGACATATTTGATACAATTTCACTGAGTTGTCAAAGACTTCAGTTGAAGAAAATGTAAAAAATGGTAAGGGACTGATCTTAATCTGAAGTGAATGAAGAGATATAAAAAATATAACAGTGATTAGATCTGGGAAAATTTCAAGTATATATTTGTTCAAATTTGGAGTTGAAGATGGAGTGTAGATGATATTTAAAACGAATGTGAATAGGTGCCCAGGAATGTAGCTCAAGTGGTGCCATGCCTACCTTGGAAGCATGAGGGCCTGAGTTTGATTCCCAGTACCAATTTTTTAAAAAACTAAATTAGATTTACCTGTCTGTGAGCCTAGGTAAGCTCCATGGAGGAGGCCCAGTGACTCCCCCTACTGTCCAGCAGCCTTCCTGCCTTTGGGTCCAGACCAGAAGCACATGGACCTTCCATTCCCCAGTGGGAAAGTCTGGGTAAGCACCACAGAAGCCATGCAGTGGCTTCTGCTGTGGGCCAGAAGTCTTCCTCCCATTGGATCCAGAGCAGAAGCCTGCAGGATCTCCATTCCTGTGCAGGCCAGCCTGGGTAAGAAGCCACCTAGTGATTTCTGCCACCAGGCAGCAGCCTTCCTGCCATCAGATCCAGACCAGAAGCCTGCGGGACTTCCATTCCCCTGTGGGAGACTCTGGGTAAGCACCACAAAGGTCACGCAGTGATTTCTGCCACAGGCCAGCAGCCTTCCAGCCGTTGCGTTCAGACCAGAAGCCTGTAGGACCTCCATTCCTGTTTGGGTAAGCCTAGGTAAGTGTTGTGGAGTCATGTAGTGACTTCTGCCACTGATCAGCAATGTTCCTGCCACTAGGACCAGATCAGAAGCCTGATGGACCCCCATTCCTGATTGTGTGAGTCTGGGTAAGCACTGTTTAGGTTATGTACTTAGGTCAGTACTTTCAGTGCAGGCCAGCAGAATAGAAATGAGAAAAATATTCAAGAACCCAGATACAAAGATCACCACCATAGAAGAATTTAGGAAGAGGGAAATGGAGCAAACTGAAACTCAATCACCGGGACTCTCTGAGCTGGTAACAGAAGTAGATCTGGTAAAACAAAAATCAGAAGTGATCTCTGAGATGAAAACAGAGATGCTGTCCACAGTGAAAGACTTCAATAAAGAAGTGATCAGGGATATGATAGAAACTGAGATAACAAAAGCAATGGAATCTTTTAAATAGCTTCAAGCAGAGTTCCAGGAGATCAAAAATGAGAATGAAAGTTTGCAAAGTAGGATGAATGAAACTGAAAACTGAATTTCAGACCTAGAAGGTAGGCTCACAGCCAATGAACAGGAAAAGATAATTCATGGAAAATTGCAAGGGAGCATGAGAAATCAATCCAACAGCTCCTAGAAGACTAAAAAAAGAATAAGATAAGAATGATTGGAGTCACTGAGGAAGCAGGAGATAATGCAAAGACATGAAAAAAATGTTCACAGAGATAACGGCAGAAAACATCACAGGAAAAGGAAAAGAATTAGACACACAGATAAATGAGGCATACAGGACTCCAAAAGGCCATGATATAACAAAATCTACATGTAGAAATATAATTATCAATATTCCAGATATCCAACAAAGCAATGAAATAGTAAAAGAAGTAGCCAAAAGAAAATAAAACACACATACACACACACACAAAGGAAAGCCTGTCAAGATCACAGCAGACTTTTCAATGCAAACACTCAATGCAAGGAAAGCCTGTAGTGAAGCAGTTCAAGTCTTGGAAAAAAATAACCTCCAACCTAGATTGATGTATCCTGCAAAACTATATTTCAAAACTGATGGAGCTATAAGATACTTCCATAACAAAAAACTGCTGAAAATTTTCACAAACACAAAACCTGCACTCCAAAACATTCTAAAGAATATCTTGGAAAAAAACAATGGAGGTTATAAACTCATGAGACTCAGTAGAGTGAACTCACTGGGCAAGACAAGAAACTGAATTAAAAGGGGAAAAGCAAAGAATAAAAGAACCAAGAACAGTAAAACACCATGACAGGTATACATCTGGGCATATCAGTCAACCATTAATGTCAGTGGCCCCAGTGACCAGTTAAAAGACACAGACTGACAGAATGGATTAAGAAACAAAACCCTACAATATACTGCATACCAGAAACACACCTAATTCAGAAAGAATGCCATAGACTGAAAGTAAAAGGTTGGAAAACAATTCTCCATGTGACAGGCCACTGCAAAAAGCAGAAGTGGCTATCCTATTTGCAGACAAAATAGACTTCAAACCAAAATTGATGAAGAGAGACAAAGAAGGACACCACATCCTCATACAGAGAATAGTCCAAGGGAAACAGATGACAGTCATAAATATTTATACACCAAATTCCAGTGCACCCAACTATATATAACAGTTACTAATGGAAACCTAAAGCCAGATAAGCACTAATACAATACTACTAAGGGACTTAATACCCCATTGTCACAACTAGACAAAAAAATCAACAATGAAATACTTGAACTGAACCAAACCTTTGAACAAATGGACTTACATGCTTACAGAGCATTTCACTCTACAAAGTCAGAATATACATTTTTCTCTGCTGCTCATGGATCATTCTCCAAAATAGACTACATGCTAGTTCATGAAGCATGTTTAAGTAAATGCAAAGGAAATGAAGTTATTCCCTGCATACTATCAGACCATAATGCCTTGAAATTGGAGCTGAATAACAAAAGAAATTCAAAGATCCTCACAAACACACAGAAATTAAATAACATTGTCCTAAACAACCAATGGATCACAGAAGAAATTAAACAGTTTTTACAATTAAATGATAACCCCAATGAAACATACAGGAATTTATGGGACACAGTGAAAACAGTTCTATGAAGGAAATTCATAGCAGTGAATATGTACAACAGGAAAATAGAGCAAGCTCAAATAAACAAGCTAATGCTGAACCTCAAACTGCTAGAAAAAGAAGAGCAAGAAAAACCCAAAGCTTGTGCTAGGAAGGAAATTATAAGAATCAGATCAGAAATTAATTCAATGGAGACTAAGAGAATGATAGCAAAAATCAGCAAATTAAAGAGTTGGTTTTTTGAAAGGATAAACAAAATCGACATACCCTTAGCCAACCTTATCAAACAAAGGAAGAAAAAGGCTCAAATTCATGCTAAAAGGAATTAAAAGGGGAAATCACCACAGATCCACCAGAAGTGCAGAGGATAATAAACACCTACTTTAAAAATCTGTACTCTAATAAGATGGAGAAATGGTTAGATTCCTAGATACAAACAAACTTCCTAAATTGAATGAAGAAGATATAAAAATCTTAAAACACCCCAATATCAATCTGTGAAATTGAAAAGGCAATACAAAATACACCAATAAAGAGCCTGGTCCTGATGGCTTTACTGCTGAATTATATGACACCTTCAAAGAAGAGTTAACACCAGTACTTCTTGAACACTTTAATAAAATTGAAAGGGAAGCAGTTTTCCCAGATTCTTTTCTGGAATCAACCATTACATTGATTCTTAAAGGAAAGACCCAACCAAAAAAGTAATACTGGCAAATAGAATACAGAGAATCATCATGAAGATCACACACCTTCACCAAGTTGAATTCATAGCAGGGATGCAAGGATGGTTCAACATGCATAAATCCATAACCTTAATACACTACATAAACAGACTCAAGGACAAGAACCATATGGTCATCTCTATAGATGCTGAAAAAGCATTTGACAAAATCCATCTCCGTTTTATGATCAAAACCTTATAGAAAATAGGACTTTATCTCAACCTGATTAAAGCTATATACAAGAAACCAACAGCCAGCATCACCCTAAATGGCCAAAATTCAAACTTTTCACACTAAGATCAGAAACAAGACAAGGACATCCATTTTCACCACCCCTGTTCAATACAGTGCTAGAAACATTAGTCATAGCAATTAAACAAGAAAAAGAAATAAAAGGAATGAAGATAGGAAAGGAGGAAGTTAAACTGTCATTATTTGCTGATGACATGATACTCTAGATAGAACATCCTAAAAACTTAATCAAAAGACTGCTAGTCTTAATTGCCAAATTTAGTAGCATAGGTGGATACAAGGTCAATGCTCAAAGAATCAATAGCCTTTGTATACACAAACAACAGGCTCAGGAAGAGAGAAACTGGGAAGTCATGCCCTTTCACAATAGCATCCAAACAAATGAAATATCTAGGAATCAGTCTAACAAAGGAAGTGGAAAACCCCTTACTCTGAGAACTACAGCACTCTGAAAACAGAGACAGAAGATACCAGGAAATGGAACAATGTCCCTTGTTCATGGGTAGGAAGAACCAACATTGTCAAAAGGGCTCTGTCCCCTCAATTCTTACATAAACCTATACAATCTTGATTGAAATCCCAACAACATATTTCACAGATCTAGAGAATAATCCAAAAATTCATCTGGAACTATAAAAGACCTAGAATACCAAAAGCAATTCTAGGTAACAAAGATATGGTGGAGGGTATCATGATCCCCAACATGAAACTACACTACAAAGCCACTGTAATAAAATCTGCACAGTACTGGCAAAGTAACAGATCTGAGGATCAATGGAATAGATTAGAAGATCCGGAAACAACTCCAGATACATTAAGCTTCTTCATCTTTGGCAAAGGAGTCAAATATCATCAATGGAAACAAAACAGCCTCTTTAACAAATAGTGCTGGAAAAACTGGGCTTTAACCTGCCAAAGGCTAAAGCTAGACCTATCCCTTTCACCATGTAGTAAATTAAAATCAAAGTGAATTAGAGATCTAAACATTAAAACAGAAACACTAAACCTACTGGAAAACAGGTTAGGTAGAACTCTTAGAGACATTGGCATGGGAAAAGACTTTATGAACAAAGCCTCTATTGTATGAGAACCAGCAGAAGGAATCAACAAATGGAAGTTTATCCTATTAAAAACCTTCTAGGGACGGAGGGTTAGCTCAGTGGTTCTGGCGCCTGCCTTGCAAGCGCAAGGCCCTGAGTTCAATCCCCAGTAACCCCATAAAACGCTGGGCATGGAGACGTACTCCCACCAATGATCAATACCACATACCACAGTGCCAGGCTTGGTGGCTCACGCCTGTAATCCCAGCACTCAGGAGGGAGAGACAGAAGGATTGCTGAGTTCAAAGCTTGCCTAGGCTACCTAGTGAGCTCCGAGCCAGCCTGAACTACAAAGCGAGACCCTGTCTCAAAAAAAAAAAAAAAAAAGCTTCTGCACAGCAAAAGAAACCACTGGCAGAGTGAAAAGACATCCAACAATATGAGAAAAATTTTACCAGCTGTTCCTCAGATAAAGGGATACTGTCTAGAATACATAAAGAGCTTTTTAAAAATCAACCCCTCAAATTTAAAGACCCAATTCAAAAATGGGCATCTGAAATGAACAGACACTTCTCAGAGGAAGAAGGAAAAGCAACTAAGAAGCACTTGAAGAAATGTTCAACATTACTGGCATTCGAGAGATGCAGATGAAAACAACACTAAGATTTCATCTCACTCCACAAAGAATGGCTGCTATCTCAAAATTAACCAGCAACAAATGCTGGCGAGGCTGTGGGGAGAAAAGAACCCTTCTCCACTGTTGGTGAGAATGTAGACTGATACAACCACTATGAAGATCAATGTGGAGATTACTCAAAAAAACTAGAGGCCCAATTCACCCTGTTATTCCCCTGCTAGGTATATACATGAAAGACTTAAAAGATTCATATCACAGTGACATATGTGCACCCATGTTTATACCAGCTCAGTTTGTGAGAGCTAAATCTTGGAAACAACCTAAATGCTCATCTGCTGGACACTAGATAAAGAAGATGTGGTCTTTTTATAAAATGGAGTATTACTCTATCTTAAAGAATGATGCTTGAGTCATTCTTACTCAAATGGACATATCTTGAGGACATATTCATAAGTGAAATAAATTGGTAGATGTGTAAATACCATATCTTTTCTTTCGTATGAGAAACTGAAAATGTAAATAAGTCCTAGAATGTATGATAGACACTGTAAGATAGAAATTATCCTAAGGGAAATGGGGGATATATGTAAGTAATGAGGGGAAAGAAAAAATGTGATATTAGGAAAAGGGGAAACAAACTCATGCATATAGAGGGTGGGGGCTTGTAGGGTGGGCAGGGGAATTAGAAAAAATGAGAATTAAGTCGTGTCATACTGGTACAAATTCTCAATGTTGAGTGTCATTATGATGAGTCTATAAAATGTACCTGTTCCACAATTAAATTTTTTTAAAAATTAAATTAATGTGAACAATTTTAGGTATAATGATATTCTGGCTATATGGGGGTAGTTCTTTATCATTATAAATGCAACCAGTGGGAAACCATGTAGATATATGTGTCTATAAGAGAGACAGAGAAATAAAAATGTTTAACAAATTATAATTTAAGAAATAGGTGCTCATTATATTATTTTATAATCTTTAAGTTTGAATTTTTGACTATTAAAATATTTATAAGTAAATAAACTATACAGACAATATAACATACAATGCTAAAAGATTAAGACTACAACCCTAAAACCCAAAATATGAAATATTTGAAGTAACTTAAAAATAATACTAACATACAATTTTACCAAAATAATTTCTGTTCAGATCCAATATAAGATAGATATCTGCTCAAATTAGAAAGTTAATATTTTGGAAATACACTGCAGTAAAATTTCTTTCATTTATAAATATCTAATTTTTCAACATAGAAATCTAAAACACCAAATGTAAAATGTTGAGGATACTTTAAAATGTTTTTATTTTGACAATACCTGTAATATTCTGTGAAACCATTATCATTTTGACAATTGTGTTAATGAGAAATGCTGGCATTAAAACTTGTTGGTTTCTGTAAATACTGCAGATGGTGTGATGTTAATTAGTGTGAAATTTCAGCCATAATTTTGAAAGTTATGTGGGTGTTTTACTTTCCTAATATTTTAATCATTATGTGACTCTTTTAATAAGGCAGGGGTCTTAAAATCATCTAAATCTATTCCAAGATTTTCTTGATAAACTTAACATCTGCAAGTATACATCCCAAATCAGAATGAATTAAGGCAAAATCTTGGTTGAGCTGCTAAGTGAAATAATATGATTGGAAGGGTATTTGCACTTTGATGTGGAGCCTGATGTGTGCCCATTCTCAGAGACACTTACTTTCAAAGCCAGGGTGACATCCTATTGAAGACTTGGAAAAAATTACACTTCAACTTCAGTACATGATTTCTAGTACAGGTTTTAACGCTTTCTTTGGCTTTACAAGAAAGACATGTTTCCATTTTTAAAGCTAAAAGATAGTTCAATTGCTGTTAACAGTGCTCAACACATAAAATTAACAGAAAACTTTGAAATAGTAATAATACCAGAATACAAAGAATCGACTCATAATTTAATAGAGCTGTGGGTATCTATATTACTCCTTTTCATTTAATAGCATTATATTAGATTTTAATAAATTTGAATCTACCTTAGTTCAGCCAAAAGTAGTGGACTTCATTTCAAACAAATGAAAATAATACACATCTGATTTTACTTTAAACTTAACCTAAGGCAGTCAGACTTCTACATAAAAGACATCAAATTGGTATGCAAAAGGGTCTTTGAAATGTATTTAATGTACTAAGCTCTGGGAAGCTTAGGTACTAAGCATGGGAAAAAATGGGAAAAAATCTCATTAAATATTTCTCACTGTGGATCAGAATTTGTTTCTTTTTTATTTCACCTCCAGGTCCTGAAAGAGTGAGCAAGCTAATGTATGAATGACAGGATCATAATAACATTTTTATATCTTGCATCTCTGAGGAACTCCAACGTTTTATAGAAGTGATCTCATTAATCCTCACAGGATCCCTGCAAGGTAGGTGGTTAAAAAAAAACTATAATAACTACTGTATAAATGAAAATAGTGGGAAATTTTACAGTTTCAAATAAATTAAAAGCAAAATTGGTACCTTTTGAGTTCGAGTATAGTAGTTTCACTGCTGGATTGAGTTATTAACTTTGAGCTTTTTTTCTTTAATAAAGTCATCATGCAATGTCTGCCTAAAAAAAAAAAGAAATTGATCCACTGTCCACTATGTTTAGAGTTTTTGATTGTAATTATATTTAATTGAATATTGAAATTGGAATGAAAAATATTTAAGTAAAACTGGAAAATTATAAGGCCTAAAATTATGTAACATTATATCATGTACACAAGAGATCATCCATCAAAACTGAATGTAGGGCTGGAGATTTAGCTCAGTGGTTCTGACTCCGGCCTGGCAATTGCAAGGTACAGAGTTCGATCCCCAATAACCACATACCACAATACCAGTAGTGGTGACTGACACCCACCAGCAATCAGTACCACACACCACAATGCCCAGCACTTGGGTGGCAGAGGCAGGAGGATTGCTGTGAGCTCAAGGCTTGCCTAGGCTACATAGTGAACTCAGGGCTAACCTGAACTGAACTACAAAGAGAGACCCTATCTCAAAAAAAAGTTAATAAAAAATACTCCAATATACAATGCATCATACCTTGTAAAAAATGAGTTATAATCACTACATGTGTAATTTTTATCCCAAAGGAAATATGCATGTGGTGTGTTGTCATCATAATAATATCTGAGATTTTTTACTGCTTTATACTTTCACTTGATAAAGTAGTGTACTTCTTGGTAAAAATTTTTGGAAAAGAGCAGAGATCAATATAAATTTATAATTGTAAAAAAGGTATAAAATATTCTCTTCGCAATTAAACTACATGGAAGAAACCATTGTAAAATACAAGTATGTTATCCAAATCAATATCTACATGTATGTTTTAGCACACATCTATAAGGGATGTATTTTGTGTTTATACTGAACGTATAATTTTTTTTTTTTTGAGACAGGGTCTCGCTTTGTAGTTCAGGCTGGCTCTGAGCTCACTATGTAGTTCAGGCAAGCCTCGAATTCAGCAATCCTCCTGTCTCTACCTCCCGAGTGCTGGGATGACAGGCGTGAGCCACCACGCCTGGCACTGTGGTATGTGGTATTGATGGCTGGTGGGCATGAGTCACCATGCCCAGCATTATATGTGGTTACTGGGGATCGAACTCAGGACCTTGCGCTTGCAAGGCGGGCACCAGAACCACTGAGCTAACCCTCCGGCCCCTGAACATATAATTTTTAGTATATGTGCTGCCGAAGCGAGCACTGAGCATATAATTTTTAATAAATACTTTAATGTAACATTGCAAATGTGTTTGTTTTCCTTAAAAAGTATCCAAATAATAATTCTAACATCCGTATGTAGGTTGGATCCTAGGAGCACACAGATTTATTTAAAATGTTTGTTTTGGGAGAAAACAGAGAGCTTTTACTCATAAATGATGAAAGGATGAGGAGCTTCTCCTCCAGCCAGTCCTGCTCCGCATCACACCATTGCTGGCTATTCCCTCTTAAAGTCAATTTCCAAGATAAAAGTTGTAATCTAACTACACATTTGGGAATTAGAGATTCCAGACCGTCCTCGTAAAGTTGCATCTTTTACATTCCTAGCGCCGCTTTGATCTCGTCCTCACGGTCATTTAACTTCAGATCTTCCTTTGAAGATCTTTCTGGAAGGGAAGAAAATCACCTCACTCCTTTGAAAAAAAATTCATCGTTCTATTTTATTATCACCCACACCAAACTTGTACTTTCATTATGTATTTGTGATTCTACTTTTGGTCCTTATTTGTTTATTTCTTTTCTGCATTCATCTACTCTAAGTATATTTTTCAAATAAATGTTAAATATATTTTAGAAAAGCTGTATTGATTTACTACCAGAACAGTATATTTACACAGTCCTTAAAAATGTTAGGCTTCAAAAGACAACATGTACCAACTACCCACAATGAATGTGATATTGTACTACAAATAAGTACTAATAAAATAGTGAAAGAAATTTTTAAAATAAAAGGGAACATGAATGAGAAAACAATAAAACTTTCCCACCTAGCTCTCGGAGACCCTGTAACGAGACACAAATGTGGATTGAGACCACATGTTGACCATAAGTGAAGAAGCTAGGAGCAAGACAAAGACGTAATTTTATAATAGCTATAATTAAATAATATTAAACAGGGGTTAAATATATTCAATTCAATTAAAATCGAATATTTAAAAGAATTGATACGGAAGGGATTCAGAAATTTCACATGGTGTTTCTTAACCACAGAAATTCTTCTTTAAAAATCTCAATGGAAAGCAAAGAAGGGAAAGAAAAAGCTTTAAGGTAAAAAAAATGGAAAAAAAAACTTATGTATTCAGAGGTGAAGGGGAAAAAGGGAAGAGAGGAAAAAATAAGAATCGAGATATATCACGTACAGGTACAAGTTCTCGATGATGAATGTAATCATAATATAAACTTAGAATGTATCCATAAACTAAATTTTAAAAGCTCTCTTTGAGATCAAGAGAAGAGATTATGATATCTCTTTGGGTTTGAAGTCATAATAGTTTTTTTAACTCACAACATTATATATTAACTACTATAGGATTGACCCTATACTATATAAATTAGATTTTTAGTAGCTATGTATTTCCCTCTACCTCCCTTGTTTTATCCCTTCTTGGTTATTTTTACTGGTGGGAAATGATTTTTCTTATGTTGTAAGGCATTTATATCTAGTTCAGATACATAATTTTGTTCATTGACATGACTAGAATTCTCAACCTCAGCCATTTTGCCAAATAACCTTTCATGGGCTTTTTTGACTGACCTGTAAGTTAGGGTGTATTTCATTGTGAAGCTGTTTCTTTAATTGGCATATGTAAAAACCTGTTTGGGAACTCTTTGCACTTGCTATTCAAGCAATGGCACTATTTCATGTAATTTTTTTTCAGTTGAATTCTTTATTGGTACATTTTACATACAGCTCACAATGACACTCAACACTGGGGAATTCATACCAGTATAGGACACGAGTTAATTCTCATTTTTACCCACACCCCGACCCACCCACAACCCTCCACCCCTATATACATGCTATTTCTTTTTCTTCCTGAATTATATTTATTCTTTCCCCTCATTATGTTCCCCCACCACATTCCCTTTGTATATTTCCTATTTTACAAAATCTATGATACATTATAGTACTCATTTACATCTACAGGTTCTCATACCAGAGAAAAGATATAGTATTTACATATCTGGGATCTATTTATTTCACTTATTAGTGTGTCCTCAAGGTGTATCCATTTGCACATAAATGAATGAAATTTGCCATTCTTTATGGCAGAGTAATACTCCACTTTATAGAAAAACCACATCTTCTTTATCCAGTCTCCAGTCAATGGGTATCTGGGTTGTTTCCAAGATTGGGCTATCACAAGCTGAGCTGTTATGAACATGGATGTACACATGACTTTACAATATGATTCTTTGAATTCCTTTGAGTATATTCCTAGCAGGGTCAAATGGGACCTGTAATCCTAGTTTTCTGAGGAATCTCCACACTGATCTCCACAATGGTTGTACAAGTCTGCAATCCCACCAACAGTGGAGAAGGGCTGCTTTCTCCCCACAGCCTCGCCAGCATTTATTGCTGGTTGATTTTGCAATAGCGGCCATTCCTTGTGGAGTGAGATGAAATCTCAGTGTTGTTTTCATCTGCATCTCTTGAATGACCAGTGATGTTGAACACTTCTTCATATGCTTCTTGGCTGCCTTTACTTCTTCTTCTGAGAAGTGTCTGTCCATTTCAGATGCCCATTTTTGAAAGGAGCCAAACATCCTCAATGGAGGAAAGACAGCCTCTTTAACAAATGGTGCTGGAAGAACTGGGCTTTGACCTACTAAAAAACTAAAGCTAGACCTATCTCTTTCACCATCTACTACTCTGAAATCACAATGGATTAGAGACCTAAACATTAAAATAGAAACAATTAAGCTGCTGCAAAACAGGTTAGGAAGAACTCTTGGAGACATTGGCTTAGGCAGAGACCTCATGAGCAAAACCTCTACAGCACGAGAACTAGCAGAAAGAATCAACAAATGGGATCTCATCCTACTAGAAAGCTTTTGCACAGCAAAAACAACCACTGGCACCGCTAAAATACAACCAACAACACGGGGAAAATCTTTACTAGCTGTCTGTCAGACAAAGGGCTACTATCTACAATATATAAAGAACTTAAATCAGTCCCCCCAAGTTTAAAGACCCAATTCGTGTCATGTTTTAAAGTCCTGTCTCTTTCCCTCTAGATAGCACAGACTTTTCTTCTCTACTGCCCCTGCTCCTAGAGCAATGCAGGCTGAGCTCCTCTGCTCTGAGTGCTGCATTTCAGTCCTGGTTTCCTGAGGATTCTTGGTTTCTTTCCTCTGGGCACTACCTGGAGCGCAACACAACTCAGTGTGGACCTCTGTGCATTCACATTTCCACGATTCCGCTGCACCCTTTCAGTGCTCCCACCCAGTCCTCCACTCATGTTTTTCTCTTTCTGATGTTTCTTCCGAAGCACAAGTTGTTCCGTGTCATTTATCCGCATTTCAACTCTTTCTAGTCTCTTTCTTTGGATACAAGTGTACATGTTGTACTTGTGATGACACAGCTTAGCTTTCACATCGGTACCTGTATTCACTGTGCTTTTTCTCATGTGTTTTAACCTTAGCCTCTCTGGATTCTTTGTTCCGATCTCGTGTGTTCGTACAATGCATAGCACAAGCATGCCATCTTCTGTTTCTCAGGCTCTAGTTAAGTTCGCAGCCAGTTTTCACACCGTCCCTTTCCCTGGGCCCATTTCCTTCTCCTCCCTCCCTCCTGCGTCTGTCCTGTGTAGCGCTGTCTGGCCCCTTCGACCCATCGCTCCGGACGCTGCTCTCTGGTCCCAGGGAGCTCTCTCCCTCTCCAGCGACGACAGTGCGAGGTCGGCTCCTGCTAGCTCTTCCCCAGCAGAGCAGGCCTGTGGCAGGACGGCGCGTGGCGGGGGTGCAGTAGCCCCTCACTCCTCGCTGGCCTCTGCGGTCAGCTCTCTCCCCTGAGGTGGGCTGGAAAGCCCGAGACAACTCCTGCACAGATGGTTTGGGGTTGCATCTGTGTGTAAAATGGATTTTTCCAACTGAGCTGGTTCCCCAGAAGTAGACGGCCGCCTCTGGGGGCTTCAGCGTGTGGAAATGCGTACGGTGGACAACGTTCCCCTCGCTGCGCCCCGCGGGGTCTAGGGACACCTTGGCCTGGTCTTCCCTGACTGGAGACTGTAGGCGGGTCCTCGGCCCACGTCAACCCGGGCGTGGAGCATCGCGAGAAGAGGATGGCTTGGGAACCGTAGGTCATTTCCGTCTTGCAGGTCGTTTGGTCTTCCTGGTTCTTATTTTGTGTAATAAAGATCCGTAGCTAGTTATTTTTGGTCAGATTTGATTATTTTACTCACTAATTTACAAGTAATTTTTAAATTTTGCTTCATTGATGTGTGCTTTTAAATTTCACTTTCATCCTTATATATTTCTTACATTTAATAAAAACACTAAAATTTTAACAAAATGAATTAATATATTTAACTCTGCTTATTTGTGGACTTATTAATACAAAATATTACCCAATATATTTATATTACTTTTTCTTTCTTACATTGGTTGTGTAAAGATGTGAATTGTGCACATATGAAATTTAAACGAAAGTAGAAATGATAAATATGTCAAAGGGTTCACATTCCAAAACTATGGAGCTACTCACAAGGACAATGAAGGATCTTCAGAATCAAAGGCTCCTCTGCCCATAACACACACTCACACACACATTAACATACAGAAATGCACACAAATGTGAGGAAAGATGTGTGTCTCTGTGTGTTGTGTGAGATATGTCTCAATTTATTTCTCAAAGAATGTTTATCTGATTTATAAGAATAATATATAAACATTATCAAGTCAAATATGTTATTTTAATAACCATCTTCTACTCTACATCCTATTAAGACTCATCGTTAACAGCAGAAAGTAGAGAGACACCAACAAAAACTTCACAGAAACACAGCTGTAAATTCTTTAAAAATACATCGTCCTGATTCAAATAATTAAAGGTAAAAAAAATTATGAGAAAAAAATTAGAATTAGAGTGGTCACATGAATGCTCCTCTCAAGATAAAACAGATCACAACTTAAATCCAATAAAAAGAATGAATATAAGGTTAAGAATTTAGGGAGCTCCTACTTTTTGTTTGTTTGTTTGTTTTTGTTTTTGTTTTTTCCTGAGACAGGGTCCCGCACTGTAGTTCAGACTGGCCCTGAGCTCACTATGTAGCCCAGGCAAGCCTTGAACTCAGCAGTCCTCCTGTCTCTGCCTCCTGAGTGCTGGGATGACAGGCGTGACTCACCATGCCTGGCAAGGAGCTCCTACTTTTAGCTACCTTGTGATTCTACATTACAAATTATTCCTCAAGTCCTTGGATCAAATAATCCACCCTCCACAGTCTACCTACGCCTCACATTTGCCGCAGTGTTTGCTCTGGTGGCAAAATACGCAACCCAAGGTTAGTAACATCTACTCTTCATTGCTCTGACTCCTTCATATGGCGAGGGAACTTCGTTTCTGGGTGCTTGTGTGTCCTGATGCCATCAGTCACCTTACATGGTCCATTCCATTCTTGGGGGTGGTTTTATTTTGACCTATGTCTGGGATGATTGGAATTTGTATTAATTTTTTTTTTTTGAGACAGGGTCTCGCTTTGTAGTTCAGGCTGGCTCTGAGCTTACTATGTAGCCCAGGCAAGCCTCAAACTCAGCAATCCTCCTGCCTCTGCCTCCCGAGTGCTGGGATTACAGGTATGAGCCACCACACCTGGCACTTGAATTTGTATTAATTTTTTAAAAAAACTTTCCTATGATGTATATTTCTAAGAAACTAAGATTTGTAACACAGTAGAGGATTGTAAAATCTTAGCTCCTCTATAGTATTTTTGGACAATCCTCCGTGGGAGCTCAACATCGAATGATGCTTCAGAGTCTAGAGGTAGGTTAATATTGGAGTCTGCTTGTTAGGTTTTTGTTCACAAATTTTTGAAGTTTCTTTTTTTTTTTTTTTTGCAGTCACTGACTTACATTCTGGATTTGCTAATTCTCCACATTCCTGGAGTGCAATGTGTTGTTTCCAATGACAGTTTCAGGTGTATTTTCTATTTCATGTTTGAATGTTTTTCAAATTTTTTTTTTATCACATTTGAAGGAACAGGTACTGTGAATGTTCTGTCTTTCTATATATCTTGACCTATGACAATTTTACTTGTCTTATTATTCAGTCTTCACTCACCAGCTGGTGTACCATGTATTAAATGGATTCTCTCATCTTTATTCTGACTTTTTTTTTTTTTTTTAGAAAGGGTCTCGCTTTGTAGTTCAGGCTGGCTCTGAGCTCACTATGGAGCCCAGGCAAGCCTCGAACTCAGCAATCCTCCTGCCTCTGCCTCCCGAGTGCTGGGATTACAGGCGTGAGCCACCACGCCTGGCCCTGTGGTATGTGGTATTGATGGCTGGTGGGCGTGAGTCTCCACGCCCAGCATTGTATGTGGTTACCGGGGAT
>PVIC010040936.1:0-16465 GCA_004025085.1 Thryonomys swinderianus
GAACCACTGAGCTAACCCTCCGGCCCGGAAAGTGGTTATTATCTTAAGCTAGATCAAGGCTCACACTTTAATTTGTGAACCGCTTCAGCATAAACTTCCCCCATTTGTTTGAAATGATGTAGAATATTCATTCAAAAGGAAGACTCCGAATTTAAAAAAAAAAAATAAAGCAAGCATATACATATAAGTGAATACCTATTGTTGTGCTTTGAGTATCAGTGTCTCTCCATAGTATCAGTGTCTCATAGAGTGATAGGTGGCTTTTTCAAAGGTGACTGAATCTAGAATGTGTGATGCTGGAATTAAGGGCACCTGATAACTAAACTGCTACATTGATTGCTTTGGCACGACCTTAATCCAAGTAGTCTGGGTAAGGTAAAGGGGAGCCAAAAGATGCTGCTAAATTTCTCTTGTTGCTTTTTGTATTTTCAGCCACCATGATCCCATCTGCCATGTTCCACTCTGCTTTGGAGTCAGCTGATTAAGGGCTGAAACTTCTACAAAATGTGAGCTGAAGAAAACTTTCCCCATTAACTCTGGGTGTTTTCTCCTGTGATTATCCTGATCATGTGGTTAAGGAAATTTTGTGAATGGTTTGTAGGAGGAATCTGGAAAGATTTAGATATCATGGCTGAAACAAATGGAGCCATAATGCCTTCAACTGTACTGCATGGGAGGGACATACTACCCAGAGCTCAGAAGACCAGAAAGCTAGTGAAGAGCAGGTTTGGGAGTTTGCCCTAGGAAAAATGACAGCATTGGCTGTTGAGCTTTAGACAAACGTGTGTGATAGCTTAGCAGAAAGTTTGTCTCCATTTTGCTCATGTGCAGACTTTGCCTGAGCATGTGATGTGAATTAGTCAGCCCAATTAAGGAAGGCAGACTAATCTTGCAGAAGAAATTTCACCGTAGTTTATTGTTGAGGCAGTGGCATGGTTACTGTTGAAGGCTTTTGGCCAGATTTATGTTGAGAATCAAGAGAAAAGAGCTCAGCAGCAGGATTTAAAATGCACTGAGTTTGGCCAGAAAGGAAGATCTAGTAAAGTTTTGGCCTTAGAAGATAAGAGCAGAGTTCTTGATTGCTAAGAAGGAACAGAGGAATAGAAAAGATGGCCTGAGGTCATTATAAGTAGAAGAGGGACACCACCCTTTACAGCCTCAATATTGCAAAAGTGAAAAACTTGGCTTTGAGAAGAAAGCCCTAGATCATCATGTTCTAGAATGGCAGCAGTATAGGGACCTTTTAACTCAGGATTTAGGTCATAGGCACCCAGCACCTATAGCCAAGAGAAAAAGAAGCATGAGCACTGTTCAGCTTGGGGCATACTTTTGATTTGAGGTACGTGCAGAATGTAAGAGTTGTGGGGGCTTTCAGAAGATTTCATAAGAAAGCCTGGGAAGCCAAGAAGTGCTCCCTGAGAAGCAGTTTGTGATGCTTTGAGCGTGAAGCCAAAGATGCAGTGGAGACTCCAGATGTGTGGAGAAGACAGGAGTCTGGATCATCTGAAGAAAACTGCAAGGAACGAGCAAAAGCAACCCCAAAGACAATCAGTGGGAGCTACAACCACAGGCAGTTCATAAAGAAGGAACCACCTAATGCTGGGCGTGGTGGCTCACGCCTGTAATCCCAGCACTCGGGAGGCAGAGACAGGAGGATTGCTGAGTTCGCGGCGGCTTGCCTGGGCACCATAGTGAGCTCAGGGCCAGCCTGAACTACAAAGTGAGACCCTGTCTCCAAAAAGCAAAAAAAAAAAAAAAAAAAAAGAAGGAACCACCCAAACCTTTTGCAGTTCATATCTTGTTACAAATTGCCTCAGACAGTGCACACAGAACTATAGCAATTAATTTTTGCTGTGCTGGATTTTGGACTTGTTTTGATCTCATTCCTTTGTACCTTCTTATTTTTACCTTTTGGAATAGTAATGTTTGCACTATGCCATTATGTGTTGGGAGTGTTTAACTTTCTTTTTATTTGTACAAGGGGTCACAGCTAAGACTCTGCTTTTAATCTCAGAGGAGACTTGAGATAGAATTCCCAGCAATGTTGAAACTGTTAGAACTTTGGCAACTCTTGGAGATGAAATAAATGTCTTTTGCATGAAGGAATATAGAAGAAACTTTGAGGAGCCAGGTTTAGAATATGACAGTTTGTGTCTAGGTGTCCCTCCAAAGCCTCATGTAGTCTCAGATGGGGCTTTTTTTTTTTTTTAGAAGTGACTGAATCTTGAGTATGTGATACACACATCAGCTAAAGGTCACTAGGATGAAGGGTGTGAATGCTACCTGGCCAGGGTAATTTTGGTAAAATACAGAGGCAGAATGACTGTTAATTTCCCTTGCTTGCCTTTCTTGCTTTCCTGACTTGAAGGCACACAATTATGGACTGAGATTTCAACAAACAATGAGCTAAATAAACCCCTTACCCTTTAACTTTAGGTGCCAGGTATTTTGTTTCAGCAACAACAGAAAAGCAACTGAGATGTCTAGATCCATATTTGTATCCATCTCTGTAAGACTGGTGTTGATGACAAAAGGTAGGTAAATAGATAGATAATAAATCCTTTGAGGAAAATAACAGAGGCTTTTGTAGAGCACATAAAAGAAAAACCGTTTAGATTAAATGTACATAAAAAGTCATTTAGACTAAAACATCAGCTTTCCACATGATTGCATTCTCTAGAAAAAGTTTTTTTTTTTGTTTTTTTGTTTTTTGTTTGTTTGTTTGTTTTTTGAGTTTTTTTGTAGTTCAGGCTGGTCCTGAGCCCACTATGTAGCCCAGGAAAGCCTGAACCTCAGCAATCCTCCTGTGTCTGCCTCCCAAATGCTGGGATTACAGGCGTGAGCCACCACACCCGGCGGGAAAAGGCATTTTTATCCTGATTCTCTTACTGATACTGTTTAGCATGGTTTCTAGCAAATAAGGGCTCAGTAAATATTTGTTGAATAATTAAATAATAGTCACTGAAAATTTTATTGGATATGTGAATAACATGGAAGTTTAAAAAAAACTATTATTGACTTTTCACTATTAAAATCCCCCTTTGATTTTGATGCATGGGGCAGTAAATATTAGTGATAAAAGTTTTGCCACCCTAAATCAATTCAATTCCATTATATTATGTTAGGTTATGCTGAAGTACCAGTATATCATTCTGATTTTTACTGTGTGATCTAGCCTATTACCGTTGCATTCAAAAATCCTGCTGTTCTATAAGAACCTGTTTCAAAATTTTAATAGATATTTTCACTCAGTGTACCATCCAACTAGTACTTTGTGCAATGATCTGGCACAACTTCTTCAACAAAAGATGTTTTAAAAAACAAAGATCAACCAAGAAAGACCCATCTTTGTTCATCTATAGGCACTGCTTCAACATCAGCAGCTTGTTACTGATTAGGTTAAACTTTTTTCTATACTTGGAAGATTCAAAATAACATAGGAGTATTGCAATCACTTTACATCCTTTTTTAAAATTTTTCTTTATGTACCATTTTGCAGATGTTAAAATAGCAACTCAATTGTGTTCTCCCTAGTGTCCTGTTTTTTTTTTTTTTTGGGGGGGGGGTGCTGTGTGGAGATTAATAGCAGACTGCAATAATCTGTTGTCCTTTGTGGCAAAAACTATGCTGCTGTTTCTGGAAAGAAATAATTGGTACGTAGCTTATAGAGTCAACATCTGAATTTAATGGAGCATAAAGGGGTGGCATTTTTCATGAAGGAGGCATATCATTCGTTTAAACAGCTTTCAGTCTTGCACATAAATTAAGCCTTTGACAAGCTTTGGAAAAAGAGAAACTACACAGTAATGAATTAACATGCTTGCATATCCCCAACAAAGAAACTGTCTCTTTTGAAAAGAAGAGAAAGCTCTACTGTCTCTGTTACATTTGGAGATCTGAATTAATTATTGACTTTTCCATATTGTTTGCAGCCACTGTGTTTGCCCATTTATTGTAAAGTATATATATGGTAATTGTTTTACGGGAGCTCATAAAACTCAGACTGCAAATGAGATAATGTATGACTATTTCATTGCATATGCCCTTCAGGGAAAGTGCTAAACTTGGCATAAAGGAAAAGTGGTCAATCCATACTTTGTCAAGGTCTTTTCTTGAGACATAAGAGAAAGAGAATTTTATAGTATTTTTATGGAGAAATTCTCAAATAGCTGCAATCAGAACCCTGATGTATTTTTCTTTAAAATAGTCCCCTTACTATTTTTAAAAAACTTATTTGAAGAAATTTCTACAATCCATTTGATATTTTTAAAATGACTTAATAACCTGTAGAGTGTGGAACTTGATAAAGGCCTTTCCAAGATAGGATATGGAATAGCAGAATTTTTACTCTGCAAAAACAAACAATATTTATCTGTTGCTTTACTTTCAGTAATTTAAAGGAAGACACTTTTCAAGTAACCTTTCTCTGACTATTGTGGCAGCTATGTCAGCGGGGCTCTCCATGATGCTAAGCCCAGAACTCGAGGTAGGGCTACCAACCTTGACAGATAGGAAGAGGTTCTATACCTTCCCTTATAGTTCATTCACACTATTAAATTTAATCATCCAGTAAATGAGCTCTAGAAAGTATGACAGTTTTTGTAGAATGGGAAATTTCCAAAGGAAATTTCATGTGGGAACATAATGAGGGGAAGGAATAAATATGACTCTGAAAGAAAATAAAAGTGCATTTATATAAGGGGTGAGGTGGGTTGAGTGGGTAGGGATGTGGGTAAAAATGAGAATTAACTTATGTCATATACTGGTACAAATTCCCCAAAGTTGTGTGTGATCGTGAGATGTATATAGAATGTACCAATGAAGAATTCAATTAAAAAATTTAAACATCTGTCCACCAAGGTAATCTTTTCTCCACTGAACTAAAATCTTCCTGCCTCATCATTGGCTCATTCAGTTTCTTCATAGTTTCCCCATGACATTTTATGGTGGTAAATAGGTATACGGTAAATCTTATTAAAGTTCTCTTCCTGAAGACCCTACACAATATAAAATAATTTTAATTTCCCATAACATAATGTTAAAAAGACTTATAGGAATAATATTTATACTAAAAAGTTTATTTACACATTTTAACAAATAAAAAAAAGAACCTATCAGATCAACATTTCAGAACAGCATGACAAATAGAATTCTGGAAAAAATCCATGTGTAAAATTTTATTTTAATAAAAGTTGATATTATTAAAAAGAACTGTCAACATTAAAAAGAACTGTCATTTTTAAAGATAGTAGCCTTAAAATTCCAATTAAAGTAAACTTTCCTCCTTGACTCTATACCTTTATTACTACAAGGACCAAAACTAGAACTGAACTTAGTGCCATGTATTAGGACACAAGGCCTCCTCTTTTGAGTCTGAGATATTCAAAAACTTTAAAGTTTATTATGAACAGAGTTATGGCTCTTTTTTCAATAAAAAGTACAAAATACTGACAGACTATGTTCTAATTGGTGTCCCTTGTTATTATTCTTGGCAATGTATCCTTGTCATTTCTATCATTATATTGTAATTTCCTTTAAAAGGAAGAAGTAAATACTACTTTTATCTGGTACTTATTTAAGAGAAATTAGATTAATATCCATATCTTTTCATAAAAATTATAAGAACATAATATAAAGAATTATGTTCTCCAAGCAAAAGGTAAGCAAGTTGGAATTGAAAGTCAATATTTTTCTAATCATCTCTGCAGGTAATTTTAAGGAAGGAAAAAATTAGAGATAAATAAATATTTTTAAATGGTTGGAATTACATATCCCATTTATTTTAAGCATTAATGAAAAACAAGAGCAAAGTATCTTTCTTTTCTCATTAAAAAAATATTTCCAAGAGGTTCCCCATTCATAACAAGTTTGAGCACTGATAAATGAATCTCTGATTCACCACTTTCAGGAAGCATTTTGGTATTTGGGGAGGCTTGTGCACGGGCAGTAGACAAATCTCTCTAGATACACAATTTTCCACAACTTCCTTAGTTTCTCTAAACACTAGACTCCTATAATATACAATAGAGTGACTAAGACTTGGGTTGAGAATTAAAAAGTATGAGTGTTGGGGCCTGAAATTTAGCTCAGTGGTTCCGATGCCTGCCTAGCAAGCGCAAAGAACCCTGGTTCAATCCAGTAACCACATACAACAATACCAGGCATGATGACTCATACCCACCAGAGATCAGTACCACATACCACTATGCTGGGCATAGTGGCTTATGCCACCACTCTGGAGGCAGAGGCAGGAGGGTTGCTGAGTCTGATGCTTACCTGGGCTACAAAGTGAGCTCTGGGCCAGGCTGAACTACAAAGCAAGACCCTATCTCAAAAAAGGAAAAAAAAAGTGTGAGTATTAAAAATGCAAGATTATACATTTATTTACACTGTTCTCAATTACAAAAAGGAAATATAACATCTTCATATTCTGTTATCAGTCTGAACTTTTTCCTTCACATTTCACTGGAGAAAAACAAAAAGCAAACTTAGCAAAATCTTATAAAACCAATCTGTCCCAAACATGCCCTGTAGGTAACTATTACTTCTGAAAGAATCACTTTTTCATAATTCATTCACCTTCTTTGCTTCTTTTTTAAATAAGTTGCAGAAATGGGGACCCAGAGCCTACATTACCGCACAGAACTGTGTAGTTAAGGAGAGTCTCCCCACTTATAATATGGGTAAAGTTTTCCATGGATAGTTATGTTTTCCTATGAGATGTGAAAGCTATTGCTTCATCAAAATTAGTTCTAACCTCAAACTGATAAGAAACCCTGAACCATGGGTAACTCTGGGATGCTAGACCTCTTTTTGACCTGATCCAGAACATCTGTCTTGTATTAAGCCATATACACCAAATCTATTTATAGACTCAATCCATTCTAGCAAGCACTCAAATGTGGTAGAAAATATAACCTCCTTGAATCTTTTGCCTTCTTAGACAGGAGTTTAAAAACTTATGAAGTTTTCTCTTCAGTAAACTATGCCACTCATATGTTTTAACGATGGCCTTGGCTTTATTATTGGATGTCCACAGAGAAGAGGTTGGTAACAACCCATCTTTGAATCTTCCTGTAGTATTTGCTAGGAAATTTAACATGGTGGCATGTTGAGTAGTGTTGGATGACTGACTCTCACCTTTTTCAGGGACTTCAAGTTGTTTCTGATGATTTGGCTTCACCTGGATCCAGGGTTGCTGCAAACCCTATTTTCTTTCCTGGCTATTTTTCTGCTCTCTACTAGTCATCATACAGTCACCTTTAATCTAGTACATTCATGATAAATACTGGCTGGTTCCCAATCAGCTCCCAAATTCACCTACTTATCTTTTACCAGAAGTCACTGGAAGCATCTTGATTGGTCCACAACACGTGAGAACTGACTTTGTGTCAGTAACACCTTCTGCTGGTTAACCTCACCCTGCTAATACTCTCCCTAAGTGTAACTGTCCTTAGGTATGTATCTGAGTCATCTTTAAAGTCTTTAGGCAAACAGTGTAACAGTGCATATTCCTTCAATTTTCCCCTTAACCTAATTTATCTAATTTATCTTCCCTTTGGGACCCTAAACTAGAGAAAATATTCTGCTTCTACTACCTCTCTTCCCTCATTCTTCCCATAATCTCTCCTAGTAGGATTTTTTTTCTTTAGTTGTTTCTCTGTCAGAGACTTACTTGGACTATCCAATAATTTAACCAATTTTAAGACATTTCCTAAAGGATGACTGGAATACATAGAAAGAAAAACTAAACTTGCTACAATAGAATATATGTGAGGAATTATATAGAAAATATTAAACTTATCTCACATATTAAATATCTGATATAGAGTAGTTATTTTTACACTCATAATTTTAATTGCAATGCTACCTAGAAAGATGATGAATAAAGTGGCCAAATACTGAGTAAGGATCCCCTAATCTCAGACTGGCCTCAGGACTGTTATTATCATAGGCATTGGCCAAACTTTTAAGCAATCCTATGAAGTGATAGGAATGGGAAACAGTATACCAGGTATATAAGAGAAAACATAATTCATCAAACTAGAGATTATAAAAAGTGACCACAATGATTCTTATTTTTATTTATGAAATTTAGAATTCTATTTTCTATGGGATGAAAAATTTGTATACAAAGAATCTTGTTCCACTTCATCAGACTTGTTCATCAAAATGTAAATCCCAGTACTTTATATAATTTCTGTCAAAATCCAAAGACCACAAAACAGCTGATTCTAGCTCATGCAAAGGGTACTTTCTAATTGTTAGTTTTATAGTTAAAAAAATCTTCTCATGAATACCTTATCTGTATAGGAATCACAAATACATATATATTTAGTACAATGCACACATATATTGTTTTGCATTTGCTATGCTATTTTAAACTACAAATTCAATAGTCTATCTATAAATTGATCAGGTTATAAATCATATCCCCTTCATGCTACTCCAAATGAACTTTAGCATAATCTGTCCAGACTCACTCAGGGTTAGCATCTTGTTTCAAAGACATAGTATTGTCAATTTAATTAAGTAATGGGATTATATTATTAATCAATTTCCAGACAACTCTTCTTTCCCAAAGTTTAAACATTTTACACTTATCAATTTCTAAAAATGTATCTAATGATAATTTTGAATATTTTATCATCTGTCATCACTCCATCATCAGTTCCTATAGAGTAGCCACATCAAGTATTACTGAATGTTACTGGAGTCGCACTCATTACAATATATTCACATGATTGTTTCTAGTCTCGTGAATACAGGCTTCCTTTTAGAAATTCCTTCTAACTTGGCCAGGGCTGTTCTGTCTTCCTGTAGGCCTCTACATGTAACTGTACACATTAGCATGCCATGAAGATTTGTGGTAACTCATCTGAAGAGTTTAGCACAGTATCTGTTACCAGGATAGCCATATAATTAATGATAGTTCTTTGAACTTCCCCATCACTTCCCACTCCGTGAGTATCCTTGACACAGGTTGAAATTTTACTCTCAAATGTTTTGTGTGCCTGGTTTCTTGGTTGCTAGGATAAAACAGCGATATGATCAACATATTAGAAATGAGATGACTAATATTTTTTTTTTTTGAGACAGGGTCTCACTTTGTAGTTCAAGCTGGCCCTGAGCTCACTATGTAGCCCAGGCAAGCCTCGAACTCAACAATCCTCCTGTCTCTGCCTCCCGAGTGCTGGGATTACAGGCATGAGCCACCACGCCCGGCGATGACTAATATTTTTAAAAGTCAGCAAAAGACATCTTGTCTGAAGAGCCACAAATGGAAGTAAAAACATTGTTTATTTAGCCAACTTCCACATAAGTGTGAGAATGTGGCCTATTATAACTATAGTTATATTCTGTTTTTACACACTCCATCATTAGTATTTCATGATGTATCTGCTAGAGGTCCCTACATATTAGTGATTTCCCATTCTTCACTGTCTATCCCTTCATCATTATTTCTAGTCTTCAGCTCCAGTTTCTCAAAAAGCAATGCCACAAAAATGTTACAAAGTGTGGCTAAAGGAACCATCTCACAGACAAATGTAGCCAAAAATTTCTGAGAAATTATCAACTATATCAAAATAGTCATTCATTACTATACATAGCTACCCCTTCATTATTCCTCAACTTCGCACTGAATAGGGACTGAGACCTCAGCAGCTCAAGATTCTTGGCTTTACTTACCTCCTACATAGGAACAGAGTTGTGTTAAACTGTCTCTAAGGTACTATCAGATCACTCCCACCATACGCTCTGTTGGAACACTATTCCAAAGGCACAAGGGAAGTGTAGATCCACTAAACAGACAGGTCAGACAGAGCTAAGGCAACTCGTTCTGAGACATGTCCACGCACGGAACCCTGCTTGTGTGAGCTCAGACTTCTCTTCTCTGTTTGTATTCTATGCTCAGAACTCACATCCTCACTCCCCAGCCGACAGTTCCCACTCTCCCTGAAATGAAGACAACAGAAGATACTTAGGGGAAAGAGAATTTTTAATAGTGAAAGGGGTCACTGAGTTCACAATATTTGGGACAAGGCTTTCATTCTTGGACTTGCGTAGGAAAAGAAACTAAACTAGTTGTCAGGACAATCTGCTGTTGGCGGGAGATGGGGAACCAGTGGTTAGTTCTCCTGCCTCTATCCTTGGCAGCCTTCTGCGGGGTCAAAGGCTGTTTAGAGTGTGACCCCAAATTCATAGAGGATGTTAGGACCTTGCTGGCAAGTATGATTCCCGAGGATATCCCTGGCCAAATTCACATGCTTGAAAAGCATTTTAAACTGATGATTCGTTTAAGTGCCATGGTCTCCCACAGGGACAAGACGCTTCGGGTGTTAAGTGAGAAAAGTTTGAGTCCCTGAGAGTCTGGTGGGAAAATAATGGGCAAAAAGCAGGGAAAAGAACAAGCGACTCCACACAATTTCCTCCATAGGCTTCATTATGTATTTTCCTCCTTTTCTCCAGCTGTTTCAAAAGTTGTCAAACTGAGAACATGGCTGAAGGATGAATTGTACAGATTAGGCAGTGAAACATGGAAAGGTGCTGTGCTGCTTTGTCTATGCGTCTGTACTGCTGGGGCAAATCTGAGAAAACTTGGCTGGAGTAAACAAGACAAAACAACTAGAATTAAATTCTGAAAGGAAGGGCTCCCTAATATCTGAATCCCATTCTTTTTGTATTAGGTGCCTTTATCTTTCAAGGTAAGCTTCATGATATCCGTCAAAACCTGGAATCCAAAATGAAGAAAACACTGAAAGAGTTTTCTGAAATTGGTAATGGAAATTTTCTGTCAGCAGTGAAATTTCCCAAAGAGAATAGAAAATCAGAGATGAGAGGGGAACGGGGTTTCTGAATATAGACCTTTTGGATGGAGGGATAGCCATGGGCATAAGTATGGTGGTCTCTAGGTTGATTCTAAGCTAATTAGAGTTGTCTGTTTCTCTTTTAGCTTGTTCTGAAGATTGCAGTGAGTACAGTACTTATGACACCTTGAAGTTCCAGGGTGTTTCCCATCTCCTCTGCGCTGTCTCTCCCACCTATTTGCACTGAAAACTAATTCCCAGAACTATGATTACATGAGGGAATGATAATATCTGATAATACAAATCTAGTTTATGAAAGAATTTAGATTCCATTACTTAGGATGGACAGATTTAGGATGTACTCAGAGGCTCCCTCTGCTGGTTTGAATCCATTGCTCCAATATCAGCATAGTTTTCATTTTTCCCAGTTCTCCCTCACTCAAAAATCCAACTTAATTCAAAGAAATTCAGTCAATAAGGGAAAAGAAATCTAGAACAATATAACATTAGAATCCTGAGAATGTCTGGATTCTAAAACATCTCAGAGCTAATCCATAGTTGGTATCTGGATTAAGGAACTCCTTTGCTATATTCTCTTACTGATTATTTTTCCTCCTGATCAGCTGTGCTCGAAGGTCCCATCCTTGATTGTTGGACTTGTCTTCGCATCTCCAACCAGTGCTTCAAAGGAGAATACTGTGGAGGTAACACAAATTGTTGATGTGAGGTGACATCAGCAATCTTTGTAGTGACTCAACTGTTTTGTGTACACATGACCCCATTTCCACACTGTGATGTTTCAAATATTTACAGCCATCTCCCAGAGTGTCTATCCTGGACATCCTTACTCTAGCCCTGTCTGCCACAGCACATTTGCTGTGCACACAGAATATGCTGGGGGGCCAGAGATCAAGGAATTGAGTTGTTGACTCATTTATTCAAAAAGTGTCTAATAAGTACTTTCTATGTAGTTTATAATTATGCCACAAAGTAAGAACTAAACTGCTGGTCAAAATTTGGACCAGCATGAACAACTTGGCAGTGGGCCCACAGAGGGCATTGGAAACAGACAGGCAGACAAGAAGTAGAATGCTTAGGTAGGGGCAGCTGGGGCAAATGTTTTGGAAAGTCAAATAACACAAAAGATTGCTGATGAAACAGTGTTAAAGAGTCTATTATGATTATCTTTTTCCTTCTCCAAAACCCATTCTCTTTTCCTCCATTTTCCATTCAGAAGAGGATCCAAAGAAAGCTGAGAATCAAAAGATTACACTATTTTTGATATTGCTGACAGAAATGGTAGTAATGACAAGTATTATATTACTGTGAGTAAATTCTCTATCCAAATAAATGTTAGGTCAACCATTCCTTTAACAAAGAGATTGCCTTAACTTGCTTCTATCTAATTGGATAAAAGGCAGCAGAGTCAATACAAATTCAAAATCTGTGTTATGATGCTAATGGAAAGAAATTTTGATAAAAAATTTTATGAGTCAATGGTTGAAACATAAGGAAAATAAAAAGAGGTGCTCAGAAAAGAAAGAACAATTCTTTAAAAGAGTGAGCTACTAGTACTAAAGTTTGGATTGTCTCTTTTCTCTACTCTAATTTCTACATCTGTGTATCTCATCGAAGGAAAATGAAAAGAACACGAAGAACAAACACTAAACCAGTATTTGGAGAAGAAACTTGAAGAATTAGTGAAGATGACAGATAAAGATAAAAATATTTTGGATCTAGAAAATCAATAGAGATCTTTCATGATTTTCTTAAGTATTGGTTTAGTGTAGAAAGTCGGAACTTGAGCTGTTTGTAATGATAAAGTCATATTTTAAAAACTAAAATAAAATATATCATTTCTTTTTTTTTTTTTTTTGAGACTGAGTCTCGCTTTGTAGTTTGGGCTGGCTCTGGGGCTCACTATGTAGTCTAGGCAAACTTCAAACTCAGCAATCCTCCTGTCTCTGCCTCCCGAGTGTTGGGATTACAGGCGTGAGCCACCACGCCCGGCACTGTGGTATGTGGTATTGATTGTTGGTGGGTGTGAGTCTCCACGCCCAGCATTGTATGTGGTTTCCGAGGATCGAACTCAGGACCTTGCACTTGCGAGGCAGGCGCCGGAACCACTGAGCTAATCCTCTGGCCCAATATATCATTTCTTAATGGAAGATACTTATTGATAACCCTGAAACAATGGATGTAATGAGAAGGCAAATGATTTACCTGGAATTATGCAGAAAGTAAAGTTGGTAATGTGTGGAATTGTGCAGAAAGTAATATTGGTATTGCACAGAAAAAAATAATATGCTATGGGATAATGAGGATGCATTATTCATAATTCATTTATAGCTGCAAATAGGACAACTTTTATATTTCTAAACCTATTTTTCCTTGTCTCTATATACATTTCAGTGTGGATGATTTCCTTTATAATATACAACATAAGATTGAAAAAATATGGTGAATGTTTACATTTTTAAATTTATTATACTAAGAACATCCTGCCACTAATTCTCAAAATTCCCCCTCCCTTACTTCAAGTACAGTTATCCTGTCACTCTTGCCATTGAAGTAGTTCTGGAAGTCCTTTTCTATCAGTGTCTTTAGTTGCATGTCCCTGTCTATCTGAATCTATTCAAAACTTTTACTTTCCATGAATATTTGGGCTTTGGGGAAGACCCAGAGTCCACACAGCACCAGATCTTGTGGACAAGTGGATGAGGACACCCCGTAATGCTCTTATGAGCCTGTTTGCTGACTGCACTCAGCAGCAGCACTTTTACCACATTTCATTATCATACTTTATAAGACATTCAAAGAAAACTTCCAGAACTGCTTAAGAAAGTAGCAAAAGTGACACAACAAGTTGTGTGAGGTGAGGGGGAGTTTTCTGAGGGAAATGAATGGCACATGCTTTGTAATAATTTTTATAATTTAAGCATTCATCATATATGTTTGAGCATGCTTCCCTTATTTAATCTTCATTGTGTACCAAACATATACATATGCACAGAAAGAAGCCCAAAATATTATTCCTAAATGAGACTCATCCCAAACATTTTCTTCTAAATCTCTTCCAAGATAAAATTAAATATTAATTTTTTACTTATAGTTCTTTCCATCTTATATATTTATATGCTTAACAACTTATTAAATGCTACATCTATTATCTAATTCAGTTCTCCCACCAATCTTGTAATAATTTTGTTTTCTCCATTTTAGGATGAAAATACAGAAAATCTGTGTTTTACGGTCAAAATAGTCATGTCATACTCCTCTAGCAGCTTACCTAGGCTTACCAAGCCATCTGATTGATACTGACATTTATAAATATACATTTATGGTAGACTGATGAGCAGATGATAAAAATGGGCTTATTGCTTTAACATATTCTTAAATATACATCTAGTATATGACAAAGGCTGGAATGGAATAAGGTTTCTTAATTCTAAAATTCATGAACTTTTTAGTTCCTCCTCTATCCCTGGAAGCATATTTCCAAAGAGAAAGACCACAGTTTACCAGCAAGAACCAGTACAGATATTCAGATTCAGTGGCAGATAGAGGCATTTACAATCTCACACACTGTGATCCTCAGAATGTTCATTTAAGGTTGCTGCTACACTAATGAGATACTGAAGAATGAGAAGCCACTTGGGGAAACTTGGACACTGGTATCTCTCAGGTGGTAAATATAAAACTGAGGACAAAACCTTCCCAGAAGACAGTATAGTGAGACAGCTGTCATTTCATAGTGATTTAAGGCTCATCTCTTCCAAATCTTATTCAGGTATATTCATTTTGTCCATACTCAATTTTTATCTTTAGGCTGGAGATTTAGCTCAGTGATTCTGGTGCCTACCTCAGGCACAGGACTATGAGTTTGATCCCCAGTACCAAAAAAAAAAAAAAAAGTGTGTGTGTGTGTGTGTGTGTGTGTGTGTGTGTGTGTTGTGTGTGTCATATATCATCTTTACATTGTTTCATTTTTTTAAAGTTCTTTTATTGATACATTTTTGAGACATACATAGCATTCACCTTAGGGAATTTATACCTGTAGGTGATATGTCTTGCTTGTTATTTTCTTCCCATTCCCCCCTTTTAATTAAAAATTACTATATAAAAGAAACTGATTTATTAGATTTGGGGTTGTTTTAGTGTAGTAATTACTTGTTTGTTTGTTTGTTTTTGAGACAGGGTCTGGCTTTGTAGTTCAGGCTGGCCCTGAGCTCACTATGTAGTCCAGGCAAGCCTCAAACTCAGCAATCCTCCTGTCTCTGCCTCCCAAGTGCTGGGATGACAGGCTTGAGATGCCAAGCCCGAAATTACTGACTGCCGGTGGGTGTAGCCACAGTGCCTGGTATTGTTGTATGTGGTTACCGGGGATCAACCAGGGACCTTGCACTTGCTAGGCAGGTATTAGAACCACTGAGATGAATCCCCGGCCCTGTAGTTTAACATATATTTTACTCTACAGGATGTAATAAAAAATACAGTGAGTTTGCTATTCAAAAATGTACTGCAGTAACACACATTGCCATATTCCCCCACAGAATATCCATCCTCACTTTAAGCACACTAAGCCATCATTCTTTCCACGTTTTATCTCCTTTTCTCTTTCCACAGAGAGTCTTGCGATGTCCTGGAGCTTTCTGTGTGTCCCAGGTGGGCCTCGGACTCGGGGTGGTTCTCCATCTCCACCTCAGCCTCTGCCCTGAGTACAGGGATTGCAGGTGTGCCCCACCACACTTGGCTGCTCCCCACTTTTTGAAGCATTCAAGAAGTCCTTCTTCATGCGTGTCCTTATGAGATGTGACCAGACCTACAGTGGATGCCACTCTGAGTGCCCCAACAGAGAGGCAGGCTCACAAACACATTAGGGTGCATCCTCTGCCACTTTATTCACTGGACCTACACCCTGAAACTTCTGGTTCTTCCTCAAAGTGACCATGAAAAGTGGACATTTATGTAAAAGTTCGGGATGTGAAATTAGCCAGGACAGTGCAATCAAAAGTACAAAAAAATACTTCCAGAACTGCTTCGAAAACTGGCAAGAATGATGGGATGTGTGCTCAATGCAAAAAGAAGCATTTTCAGAAGAATTAGTATCAGTGTGTCTTTTTCTGTAATAATTTCTTAAGTGAAACTTTTACCATATAATTTGAGCATTCCTCATATTTTTAAAAGGTACACATTATGGTGTTTGGCTGCATGTATACACAGTGAAATGATTTCTACAGTCAAGCCAGTGACATATTCTCTTGTCATCTACCCTCTTTGCCAAGCTACTCAGTGAATAAAGGGAACTCAGGTAACAAATTCTGGTATATTTTCATTTTTTTTAATTTAAGATTAAACACTTAGGGCCAGAGATTTAGCTCAGTGGTTCCAGCACCTGGCTATCAAAAGCAAGGTCCCTCATTACATCAACAGTAACCAGAAACAACAATACTAAGAGTGGTGACTCATGCCCGACAATCAGTACCACACACCACAGTGCCTAGAGTAGTGCCTGCTCACACCTAGTGACAGAGGCAGGAAGATTGTTCAGTTTGAGGCTTGTCTGGGCTACACAGGGAGCTCAGAGCCAGCCTGAAGTACAAATTGAGACCCTGTCTCAAAAAGAAAAAAAAAAAGAAAGCAAGAAGAACGAAAGA
>PVIC010040937.1:0-16453 GCA_004025085.1 Thryonomys swinderianus
TAGGTTTGTTTTTTTTTTGAGACAGGGTCTTGCTTTGTAGTTCAGGCTGGCTCTGAGCTCACTATGTAGTCCAGGCAAGCCTCGAACTCAGCAATCCTCCTGTCTCTGCCTCCCGAGTGCTGGGATTACAGGCATGAGCCACCATGCCCAGCTGTATGATAGGTTTTATGAAATAGGAAAAAAGGTTCAAAAAGAAAAAGGGGGAGGGTAGAAGTCAGTAAGGAAGGGAAAAAAATTTGATAGTAAAAAAGGAAGCAAAGCTTATGTATATAATGGGTTGGAGGTTGTAGAGAGGGCAGGGGAAACAGGAAAATGGGAATCAAGATGTGTCATGTACTCATACAAACTTAATATTGAATGTAATCATAATGTATATATAAAATACCAATAAAATCCATTTTAAATATTTTATTTGATGATCTTGAACTGACTTACAAAATTAATGTATACATGTGTTTCTCTCTATCACTCTTCCCCTTTTTTCCTCCCTTTCTCTCCCTCCCTCTTCTTCTCTCTTTCTCTCTGTGAGATATTGTTTTGCTATATAGTAAAGGTCGGTTTCAAACTCATCATCCTATTGTCTCAGCCTTCTTTGTATTGGTGTTATAGGTGTGCTCTCTCAGCCTGGTTTGGAAATTATCATTTTCTATTTAATCTTAAATCTGAGTCTTGTTTCTATGTGTCCTGCATTTTCTCTAATCTATTCATTGTCAAAATAACTATAAAGTATTCCAGTTTGTGAGGAACCCTAGGCCCTTTGAAATTATCTTTAAATATAAACAGATAATCTGTTCAAACATTTCTGAAAAATAGCTGTAGCTATTCTCTGTGTTTTTTAGTCAGTAACTGGTTAACTTTAGTAGACAAGATAAGCTTATGTTTTTTTCCCCCTTAAGATTAAGATGTGATGAAACAAATCACCTGCAGCACACCTTGTAGATGGAAAATGCTTTTCTGATGAGTTTTTAAAGGTACTAATTTAAATGTCAAAGTAAGTTCTATTAACGTTTTAACTTTATCCAAAAGCTGTAATATCTCTTACCACTTTATTTACTTGCCATGGACAGGTTTCAACAAGGACTTGGCTTTAAAGTAATTATCTGTTTTTATGGGTCATACTGCTTCATTTTCCCATGTATTCCACCTCTGAAATCCATTGATCCCTCTTTCTTAGGAACTTTATTCTTTTTTGTTTCTGTAACACAGTGTTATTAATCTTTGGAATTAATCCAGCCTTCTTTTGTTTGGGTTGTCTGAGAAACTGTGAACTGAATCAGAATGTGTGTTTTCTATGGGGTGTGATGGGAGCGGGGGTTCGGAGTAATAAACAAACATGATAAGCATGGATTCAAAGTTTTATTTATCAAGTTACCTGCTGTGAAACCTTAGGTAATTGGGACTTGTACTCATCTCTGAAATGAATATAACAATCCATTGCTTGTGTAGTTGCAGTGAAGCACAGAGATAAAATATATGGTAGCCTTAGTTGTAGGAAACATTGAACAAATGGTTGGTAGGCATTCAGTAATAATTGAGTGAATGACTGCTTTAGGGAAATTTTATCTCTGAAACAGCCATTAACCACATACAGAAACCCCTGAATTCTGACCCAAACTATTAAGAGAAATAGACTTCCAGATTCTAAGAGAGTCTTGTGATGACACGGAGAGGAAGGGGTAAAGAGAGAGAAGCAAAACCTACATAATGCTGCTTTAGTAGAGAGGAGTTTCTTCAGAATGGTTGACAATGGCAGATTCCATAGAGAATTCATAGAGGAAAAGGTTCGTAATTGATTTTCTTTGGATTTGTCATCTTTGTTATTTACCAATTTCTACTGGTATTAAATTTTATGATCACTGTTGACCAAGATATAGGGATATACATAAGACATTCTGAGTGAGAAAATTATATAGAAGGTAACTGTATCAGTTAAGACTAGGATAAGTGCATATAACAATGAATAAGACAATTATAATATTACTTCCTTGGTTTTACTGTGTTGCTTCATGGACCAAGATGACCACATCAGTATTACTGTTAACCCAGCTAGCAGGAGGGAGGAGTAAGAGTGTGGCCCTTCCCTCTGAGGGGGCTTCTGTGGAGGGGACATGGTGCTGCCTCTTTGGCTAAAATGTAGTAACGTAAACATAACTAATTGCAGAATGAGGACCACAAAATACTGTTTTAAATGTTCCTTTTACTAGAAAAAAAAAGGGAAACGGGTCAGATGTGGCTCACGCCTGTAATCCCAGAACTCAGGAGGCAAAGGCAAGAGGATTGCTGAGTTTGAGGCTTGCCTGGGCTACATAGTGAGCTCAGGGCCAGCCTGAACTAGAAAGCGTGACCCTGCTTTAAAAAAAAAAAAAAAAGAAAGAGAGGGAAATGGGACAGTGAGTGACAATGTAATTACATTGCAGTCATCATTTTTATTAAGTATAGCAATATCAGGTGATTGATATGTGAGGCTTTTTTTTTTTCAAAAATATCTGGAAAATCTGAGTTGCTTGAGATCACTTGTGGGATATATTTTAGTCACTAGTCCAAATCTAAACTAGGTGGTGAGCATAGCACCTAATCCTGTTTTTCTTTTATATTGTTGGAATTCTTTTTGTCTTTCAAAAAATCATTTAAAGTTTAAAAATACACTAGAAATGTACTTCCTTTTAGAATATAGATCAGGAAATTTAGACTAAATTATAGAGAAAAAAAACAACTGTCTAAATTGTCTTCCCTTGACATTTTTAGCATATACCTGTTTAGAACTTTTCTGTTAATATTTTAGAAACTCATTATTTATAATTGATATAATGATTAAAAAGTTCTGATGATGGTGGTGATTGTTGCACAACACTGAATAATATTCAATGCCACTGAAATACGTCTTCAAAATGGTTAAAATGATTAGCTACAAAAACAAAAAAATTATGGCAAAATGTAGTCATAACACCTCAAAAGATAACATCTTTGCATGTCTGCTTACAGCATGATTTTTATGGTCAAATATTGGCTTTATCCTTTGAATGTACCACTTTTTATTGTTGGGAATATTGAGGAAAATAAAAAAGAGCATTAGCCTTTTACTTTTAAAGTAGATTCACAGAGTTCTTTGTGATGCATGAGAAAAGCTGAGGAAATAACCAGATGGTGGAAACTGAAACCCTCCTGGGTCTTTAAACCATGTCTGCCTGTTCAAATGACCCTCTAAATTAACTGCATTGCCGATCTCATGTCAGTATCACAGCTTTGTGTTTTTCTTTCTACACTAAAAAAAAAGTCAACTAGAGTGTTGTTTATTTCAGACTAGTGGGCCTCTTGGATTTCTTCCCAACTAAGTTAATGTCATATTAGAAGAACCATAAATGCAGAACATCACCCCCTGAGAAATGGTTCCTGAAAATCTGGCCTTGGTCAGCCACTCTTGGGAAGGTCTATTTATTGACTTAGGCCTGGCTGTCCCTGAGGTGCTGCTTTCCTTATAGCGCTATGAAAGAGTAGGTCTCATTTTCCCACTTCTTCACTGTCACAGGCTCTTTGTGCTCTCAAGCCTTCCCTGACACTTTGAAACTATGCTGTGCTCTTGAGGTTGCTTTTGTAATGCAGCTAAGCTAAGTTTTTTGTTATTTCTGCAGTCATTGACAGTTGTTCTCCAGGTCCCCTCTGTTCTGTCTTCTTGTGTTTGTTACTTCCATTTCTTTTTTTTGAGACAGGATCTCGCTTTATAGTTCAAGCTGGCCCTGAGCTCACTGTGTAGCCCAGGCAAGCCTTGAACTCAGCAGTCCTTCTGTCTCTGCCTCCCGAGTGCTGGGATTACAGATGTGAGCCACCACGCCTGGCTCTGTGGTATGTGGTATTGATTGCTGGTGAGCATGAGTCACCACGCTCAGCATTGTTGTATGTGGTTACCGGGATTGAACTCAGAACCTTGCGCTTGCAGGGCAGGCGCTGGAACCACTGAGCTAAATCTCCGGCCCTACTTCCATTTCTTTAGTTCTCTTTCTTATAGTACTCTTGTTTACCTGCTTCCTTCCTTCCTTCCTTCCTTGCTTGCTTCCTTCCTTGCTTGCTCCCTTCCTTCCTTCCTTCCTTCCTTCCTTCCTTCCTTCCTTCCTTCCTTCCTTCCTTCCTTCCTTCCTTCCTTCCTTCCTTCCTTCCTTCCTTCCTTCCTTCCTTCCTTCCTTTCTCTCTCTCTGTCTCTCTCTCTCTTTCTTTCTTCGACAGGGTCTCGCTTTGTAGTTCAGGCTGGCCCTGAGCTCACTATGTAGTCCAGGCAAGCCTGGAACTCAGCAATCCTCCTGCCTCTGCCTCCCCAGTGCTGGGATTACAGGCGTGAGCCACCTTGCCCGGCACTGTGGTGTGTGGTATTGATTGCTGGTGGGCGTGAGTCACCATGCCCAGCATCGTATGTGGTCACTGGGGATTGAACTCAGGGCCTTGCGCTTGGGAGGCAGGCACTGGAACCACTGAGCTAATCCTCCGGCCCTACCTGCTTCATTTTTAAGCCAGCTTTTGCTATCTTTTTTTCTTCCATGCCATTTTCTTCTATCCACTGTCATTTCTGAAATTCAGAAAGTTCCTTCTCTGGCCAAAACTTTATCTTTCCAGTTTACACATTAGAGACCTTAGAGAGATCTTAATTTCTTTAATCCTCTATCCCTCCTAAATTGTGTGTGTAGCCTAGTGATTATAAGCATGACCTTTGCAGTCAGACACTTGCATTCAAATTTGAGCTCTGTTCTTATGAAATCTTAAGCACATTATCTCTCAGCATTAATTTCCTCGTGTTAATTGAAGAGATTTAAACCTATGTTGTAGGATTGTTGTGAAGATTTTAAAAGGTAGTATCTTTAAAGTGCTGTGGCTGGTACATACTAAGGACTCAAAAGAAAATCCTTACATTCTGGTGACTCCCCTTTCTACTGGCTTCTAAACTTAGAAAGAGTTTCTGATCTTAAACTGTTTGTTGAATTTAAATACATATTTAGTAGAGAAATTGTCTCTATCTTCCCCATTAGAGGTATTCTTCACTTTTTATCTCCTACTCATTTTGGCCTCCCAGATATTCCAGATTTTATTCCTAATCTCATTACTTTCTCCCCTCCAAGGCCTGCTTTGCTTCCAGTGAATTTATTTTTCAATGGTGAAGTCAGAAACCTGGGAGATACTTTTATCTCCTTTTGACTCCTTACATTCCAGCATCAAGCAGTGTTCTGATAATGCTGTCTTCAAATAGTTTCTAAGTTTTCTACATCTTTTTATCTTTGGATGTTACCATTTCAAAGTGCTATCATGTCTCATTGCACTGTGGCAATAGTCTTCTACTAGTCATTCTCTTGCTATACTGTTCCATATTCTACACTATAATTTTCTAAAAAGTATGAAACTGACGATATTTTTCCCTTTACTAAACATTTGTGTGACTTCTTACTGCCACTAAGACAGGGTACCTTGATCAAGCCCCATTTACAGTGGACCCTCAAGTTACTGCCAGCTTCACATATGAACAACTTGGGTTATGGCTAGAATTCCACTTTTTTTTTTTTTTTTTGAGACAGGGTCTCACTTTGTAGTTCAGGCTGGCCCTGAGCTCACTATGGAGCCCAGGCAAGGCTCAAACTCAGCAATCCTCCTGCCTCTGCCTCTCGAGTGCTGGGATGACAGGCGTGAGCCACCATGCCCGGCACTGTGGTATGTGGTGCTGATTGCTGGTGGGCGTGAGTCACCATGCCCAGCATTGTATGTGGTAACCGGGGTCGAACTCAGGACCTTGCTCTTGCGAGGCAGGCGCCAGAACCACTGAGCTAAATCTCTGGCCCTAGAATTCCACTTTTAACTTACAAGTAAAGTCTTGAATTAGGACCCAAATGCCAGCCTCTTGTGCAGTTGTAAACAAAGACCCTCAATGTCAGAAAAGCATATGCAGGCAAATGTAAGTATCATTCTGAGTGAAGATGTGTTTGTTTGTGGATGTGGTTTTGATCAGTGCTTTATGTAAACAATATAATTACTGTCACAACAGCCCCAGAGGGCCAGGGGTTTAGTTCAGTGGTTTAGGTGCCTGCCTTGCAAGTGCAAAGTCCTGAGTTTGATCCCTGGTACAAAAAATAAAATAAATAAAGCCCCCAAGAAGCTAGAAAAGAAACTAAGGAGGGAAGGAGAGGTAAAGAAAGCAATCATAATAAAAGTGAAGATGGAAATTATAGAGAAACATGAGAGTAGTGTTTGTGTGACCCATCTTGCTAATATGTACAGCATGTCAAAATCCACCGTCTTATGGAGAAAAGATTTGTATAAGGAAGCCAGTGCTGGTGAAGGTGTTACTCAAATTAGTAAGTCCCGGTTGACAGTGTTAGACAAGTAGAAAGGCTATTTATTAGTGTGGATAAATAGAAGGCAAGTGGCAGGTTGTAGCCTGAGTCTATAATTTGTGCAACAACTAGGGCTATACATACAGATCTTGTAAAGGATGAACCACCAATGACTGATAGTGGTGAAACATTTCCTGCCAATAAGGTGTGGTTTCACAATTTTAAAGCTAAACTGGGGTTCATAGTATAACTAGGCATGAGGAAGCAGCCAGTGTTGATAAAAGGGTTGCTGAAAATTCACTTCCAAACAATGACACAGAGACAAGGCTTTTGTTCTTGTCAAGTTTTCAATTGTGGTAAAACTGGCCTTTCCTGAAAGAAATGCTCAGGAGAACATACATGACTCAGGAAGAGAAGAAAGTGCCAGATCAGAACCCAATGAAGGATAGGCTAAACTTACTGCCATGTGTCAGTGTGAATGGTGACCTCAGCATAAGCTTCTCTTTGTTTATCACTGTGAAACCCCTAGCATGTTCAGAAAGCATACGTCATGGAAAACAGGCTAGAGGGTCATGTGGAGGTCTAATACAAAAACCAAGAGTACTTTTTCTTGAGTTAGATGAGGGAGGCTTTCTGTTTTATTGTTAAAAAATATCTAGAGGACAAATGGACAATGCTCTTGCTCACCCATGAGACTTGGAAAAAGAATTGGGTGAAAATTTCCCATGGCTCTCAGTTGAGTTCCTCCCACCCAATATCACTCCTTTACTGTGGCCAATGGACCAGCAGCTTATAGCTGACTTTAAGAAACTGAATACCAGGGAGTTGTTCCTGGAGTGATTCCAGATAGTCTCAGATACAGATTTAACCCTTTTAAGAATCTGGAATGAACATACTTTCTTGTGTGGAGTTAATTGAGAAATCTTGGGTTAGTGTCTCTCTAAGGACACTGAGATCTGCCTGGAAGAAAGTGTGGCCTGGAATTATACAGAAGAGAGGCTTTGAAGGTTATGAGTAGGAGACTCAGCCTTCAAATAACCCTGTGGTTGATGACATCGTTGCTATAGCAAAGTCCACAGGTTGCAGTAGACAGTGATGCCATTGAGGAACTGGGAGGAGAGCGTTCCGAGGAACTGTCTGCACAGGCATGTAGCACCTTCTGGCTGAGCAGAAAATGGCAGCTGAGGAGCTTTCTGTGGAGCAGGGAGAATATCAATAACCAGTGCAGCAAATTCTTCAGAAATAAAGGAAATCCTGAAAAAATGGACAGAGCTACAAACATTTATAGAGAAAATACCTAGACAGGAAGGGCTTGCTGTTGTCTTGACGCACTTAGCAACAGTGTCATGTTGTACTACAGAACAGTGTGAAGGAAAAGAGGAACAGACAGCCTTACAACAAGTCTTGTTTCTGAAAAGATTGAGCTCTAATGAGCTGGAGCAGGTCCTAGGGAGCTACAGACTCTCCTGTGGAGACATAGATGCCAGAGAGCCAGCATCCTCATGTTCTTAGGGAAGAGGCTCCCCTTCCAAACTAACTACCTTCTGTTTCATCTTCCCTCATCCAAGCCAAAGAGCTCAACTTGAATGATGAGAATGATATGAAATTTGTTTTTGGTAAACTAGGCACATTTTAGAATTTTTTGGTGAATACACTAGGAAATTTATTGGTGTTTGATAAATTGCGTACATTATACAACCCTTTTTATTATTAAAATGTGAAGGAGTGCTTTGGGAAGTTTTGAATGGATTATGGGTATTTCTATTATTTCTCATGAAGAAAAGTCTTGACTTACAATCAACTTTAGTTATAATCAGCTCTCCTGAATGAATTGAGTTTGTAAGTCAAGGATTCATTGTACTTTTTAGATTTATTGTATACTCCTGATCCTCTGTCCATACCTTCACACTATTGAATTCAGGTTTTTTGTTTTTTTTTTTTTTGCTTCGTTTAATCTCTTCTTGCCTGTAAGCTTTCTCACATACTGTTCTTCTGCCTTGTTCATCTATCCTTTCTAATTCTTATTTCACTTTGTAGTTCAGGCTGACTCTGAACTCACTAGGTAAGCCAGGCTAGCCTCGAACTCATGGCAGTCCTCCTGCTTCTGTCTCCTGAGTGCTGCGATTACAGGCATGAGCTACCATGCCCAGCTAGTTCCTAGTTTAAAATAAAACTTTACTCCCTGAAGTAGTACCTTCCCTGTGTTCCTGCATTATGTCCCACATTATCCTATCATCATGGCACTTGTTAAACTTTATAATTACTTGTCTTCTTCCAAGATCCCTAAGGGAAGAAACTGTGTCCTTTTTGTCAACATATTCTCTGTATCCTTTCGCATAGTACTTGGCTAACAGTAGATACAGCATTACATTTTATTAAATGTGGATAAATAATTTGGTCAGGAGAAAAGCCATTCTTGATAGCAACGTATGTTAGGGTTTAGATTGTATTCTTGGGCTTAGCCTGGAATATTTCTTTAAATATAAGAAAGTATGGAAAACAGTAATGATACTTCTCAATGTAAGCCCCTATTTTTCTATGTATACACATACCCTTATTTTTAAATCTTTTAATGCTTGTTTTTATTTTCTACTATAAACACTCCCTCACATTTGGATGCTTTCGAGTGAAAAATGCCACTTATTGTCATCAGCGCTGCCAATTTCCATTCACTCTCCTAGCTATATTGAATGACATTTACATTGTTAATTTTGTAAAGTTTTTCTTTTTTCTTTTTTTTGAGACAGGGTCTTGCTTTGTAGTTCAGGCTGGCTCTGAGCTCACTATGTAGCCCAGGCAAGGCTCAAACTCAATAATCCTCCTGCCTTTGCCTCCCAAGTGTTGGGATTACAGGTGTGAGCCACCATGCCTGGTGAGTTTTTCAACCAGAAATTGAATTTATGACATGTTGTCTTCAGTCCAGTGAATCTGAAAAGCCAGTGAAACCCACTGAACTTTCTGGTTCTCCAGCAAGCTGAAAAGAAAGCACTGGAAGGGTAGAGTGGTGAGGCTTTCCCTGTTTGGGTCACTTCACAGTCCCACAAAGGTTTCTTCATACCTGGAGCCTGTTCCAGGGGACCTGTTGGTAGATTAGTGATCCTTCCCTCCCCAGTTGTCACTGAACTAAAGTAGCTTCTTGGGCCAACTCATTCTTGTCAAGGAAAAAATAATGAATGCTCTGCAAAGACCTCAGTGAATATGCAAAAGTCCTTCCTTATCTGTGATTTTGCCCTTTGTGGTCTCAGATAACCCTAGTCACTTGCAGTCTGAAAATATTAACTAGTAAGTTCCAGAAATAGTTCATAAGTTTTAAGTAATATTTATTTTAGTGATTTCTAATTACTCAGTTTTTATTAGACATTGTTAATTTCTTACTGTGCATAATTTATAAGTTAAACTTTACCTTAGGTATGTATAAAGCTCAGCGTAAGCCTTGGGTACAGGTACCTGCAGACTGTCTTGGAACATATCCCCTGTAGATAAGGGCTGGTGAGTGTAAGCTGCCAGCTAAGAAGCATTTTCTTCATTTATTTATGAAAGATTCATTGTAGAAGTAGTTGATACTGATTTTGTTTGATTATGTTGTTCCTAAGAAAGAGCTCTTTATTTTTAATGTTGGAGATAAGATAAATTGCTGTGTATTAGTTTTCCATTCCTTTCTTATGTGATCACTGACTATGTTATGTAGTTTGGGGGAGATATTGCTCGTGTTTTGGTGTACTTTGGATTAAAAAATTAGAAATATTCCTATCTTGAAATTACTGGCCTTTCACACCACTAGGAGAATGCATGAGAACTCTTATTCACACAGGAGACATCGGACTTTTTTGGTTTTATTTTTAAATCTCACTCAGTTAAAAATTGACATAAATAGTTAAGTAATAAAAACAATGGATGTCCCATTTTTAGGAAAGAAGATAATTTTTTTTTTGTCTTAACATTCCAAAGGACGGTTATATAGAAGCTGTGTTTTAAAGTTCCTAAAGCAGCAGTTCCCTGGTTAGAAAGAACCACCCATTGCACTTTGTTGAGATGCTTCTTTGGCAGTTATTTATTCCCGGGAAGTCAGGAGGGCTTACCAAAACATATGAGATTCTTAGTGGTACAAACTAAGTAAATTCACCACCATGCTCTTTGTGCTTTAACCCGAAGAAAGAAAAAAATAACACTGAAGGGAATTAGATTTGGGCTTTCAAAGTTAAATATACTCCAAACCTATACTGGACACAGATTAACTTCTTGATTGCATTTTGATTTTTGGTTCATCTGGATTCCTGCTACCTTACTCAGTTGTTTCCCCTCTTCTCTAAATTACACTAGAGAACCTATATTCATCTTTTTTTTTTTTTTTGTGACAGGGTCTCGCATTGTAGTTCAGGCTGGCCCTCAGCTCGCTATATAGCCCAGGCAAGCCTCGAACTCGGCAATCCTCCTGCCTCTGTCTCCTGAGTGCTGGGATGACAGGTGTGAGCCACCACGCCAGGCACTATGGTATGTGGTATTGATTGTTGGTGGGTGTAAATCACCACACCCAGCATTGTAGGTGGTTACTGGGGATCAAACTCAGGACCTTGCGCGGCAGGCGCCGAACCACTGAGCTAAGTCTCCAACCCAGTCATCTATTTGTTTTATCTCCAGTTCCCAAGTCTGACACTTTTTCTTTTTAAAAATAAGGTGTGTGTTTGAAAGGTTGGCAGGATTGCCATTTTTAAACTGTAAGCTTTTGTTTTATCTCCATACTCATACATTTGTTGGAAATATCAACTAATACAAGGGAAATTAATTTAGGGCTTAAAAAAATGAAGAGTTGTTTTTCATGAATTTAACAGATCCTGAGCTCCTTTTTAGAATGGGATGTGAAAATTTATATTTGAGTGTTAATATACAAGGAATGGTTTTCCTTATTATTAGGTTATAGCTTTAACACTTCAGAAAGTGATTCTAGCTGCTGTTTATACTCTTGCCTTTGTTGGGAAAATATATCCTTAATTTGATAGAAACAGCAATAAAACCAGTTTCCCCACCTTACCACTTCCTTAAATCTGTCCTCTAAATGTTGCTGGATTATCATATAGTATGTTATTAAGTATCTACCATTTAAAATGCTGTGACTTGAATTTCTAGGGAAACTAAGGACTAAATGTTGTCATCATACCTTCATTGTTTAAAAACACAAATTACATAAGTTGTAGTTGTGAGAGCCTTTAGAGGAAAGATTCATCTGAAAAAATACTGTGAAGCAGTACTTAATAATTGAAAAGCAAGTACTGGCGCATATCTAGAAACTAAGTTACAATTAACTACAGTTGTTTCATCTTACAAGACCATTTTCCCACCAAGAAATCTTGGCAGTCATTTTCATGACTTCTCATGAAAGAGGCAGATGGGACCATAAAGAGGCCTGAAACTGATTTTTTAAATACTTTCTGATTTTTTAAAAAACTATTTTATTGGTACATTTTGTATACATGTTATGATCACAGTCGACATTGAGAATTTGTACCAGTACATGACATGACTTAATTCTCATTTTTTTCCTATTCCTCTGCCCCCCCACCATATTCAGATTTTTTTTTTTTTTTTAAATATCAGGAGCTAGGTCTGGAAGTCAGGCACACTGATTTTTCCTTAGGTTTTTATAATCATGAGGCTAGTTATTCTAGTTATTGCTTACCTGTTCAGAAGTTATAATTTGTTTTTTTTTTTTGCTTTTGAGACAGGGTCTCGCTTTGTAGTTCAGGCTGGCCCTGTGCTTACTATGGTGCCCAGGCAAGCTGCCGCGAACTCAGCAATCCTCCTGTCTCTGCCTCCCGAGTGCTGGGATTACAGATGTGAGCCACCACGTCCGGCATTGTAGTATGCGGCGTTGATTGTTGGTGGGCGTGTCTCCACGCCCAGCATTATATGTGGATACCGGGGATCGAACTCAGGACCTTGCGCTTGTGAGGCAGGCACCAGAACCACTGAGCTAACCCTCCGGCCCAGAAGTTATAATTTGTAGTTATGGCTTAAGTGGCTGTTACAGAAGTAGAAACTAGGTGGCATTTTTATGGGCTTAGTTTCAAAGATCATGTTTATCAAGGAAATAAATAAAAAGTGTTAACAGGCATTTTCCTGGGATCAGTGGTTTATCTGTGCCTCACACTCTGCTTTTACCACCGCTGGGCTCTCTGGAATCTCTGCAACCTCTCCTGCCTGTGTCTGAGTGTTCTCGCCAAACCAGAGATCAAAGCTTTTGGCTTGTTATTCCTTGCAGCTTCCTGATATTCTAGGGAGCTGCACAGAGGCTAGACGGGCTCCTCTTTTTTTTTTAAAGCCAAGTGCAGGGTGGATATATCTCTTCACTCAGGTTATAAAGTGAGGCAGTAGTGAGGCAGAAGTGGGTTCCTTGTTCAGAAACATCTTGTTCTGGCACTTACATTTCAGATGCAGTAGACTGTGCTCTCTGAACAGGCCTTTGACTTCTAGGCTATATGGGAAGAATATGCTCTCATCACACTGTTGCTGTTGGAGCAGTGACCAGAGAACTGAAACAGCCACATTTCACCCTTGCAGTCAGCACATGGGAGCTGTGGGGTCAGTGTTTTATATCCTGGGTGTTTCTTTTCTGTTTTTATATTAGAAATTTTCTTTAAGATACCACTGATTCTGAGAATTTTGAGAAAATTATTTTTTCATTCAACCTTTTTGTGTGAAAACTAGACATTTGAAATAATGTATATACTCTCAAGCCAATGAACATAAAAGAGCAAACTATAACATTTTAAATTTACATAAGATAATTTTGCAAAAATGGATTGTTTAAAAATTTATAGTCCATGTTGCTACACATTTTGAAAAGGCCAATTTGTTTGAGGCACAATAAATATTTCATTAATAATATGCATTTAAATATCACTCAACAGTTATTTTCTGGCATTAGTTGTTCAATTTCTTTTAGTATCCATAATGGTTACAGTATTTGGAATTTTAAACACAAGACAATATTTTTTCCTTCATTTTCTTAAAGGCTACATATTAAATTAACTCAAATCCCTCAACTTGTTATATTTCAAAAGGAATAACAGAATTTATCAATACATTCTTTTTATAAAGCCCAGTTTAGTGCCACCATCCCGTTGATGTCCCAAACATTACACTTTTTGTAAACTCTTCCATGTGCCTTCAGTGTCTCCAATTTGTGAGTAAATCTCATTATATTTCTCCCTGTTGTGTTTGTCTACAGGTTTGTTTTGCAGTGTAATAGCACTGGACTGTTGTAAATTTTTCCATATGCTCCATCTTTTAGAGATAAACAATGTGCATGCTGTACTTTTCCTCAGCTTTGAAGATTTACTTTTGGAATAAACAGTTTCATAGGATTGTACAGTAGGTTTTGAAAATCATCACATATGCATTTTCTCCGTGAAAGAAAAGGTAGTTTGCTTTTCTTCCTTTTATTGTAAACCGGTTAATTGAGGTTTTCTCAGGGACTAGGAATGGTGAAACTGATTTTTGCCTTTTGAAGATTTACCAAAGCACATAGACATGTGTTTGAAAGTCCTTAAAAGTACTAGTTAACATCACAAATGACCATTTCATGGAATACAAATTCTCTAATTCTATTAGTGGTTTACTTGAATGATGAGTGAAATAGCTTTGTATTTGCTCATAATTTTCTCCTTTATCTTTTACTGGTTAAAAATTTGACATAGGCATATAGTGACTTCTAAGTCATATAGCTTTCCTTTTTTTTTTTTTGAGACAGGGTCTCACTTTGTAGTTCAGGCTGGCTCTGAGCTCACTATGTAGCTCAGGCAAGCCTCGAACCCAGCAATCCTCCTGTCTCTGCCTCCCGAGTGCTTGGATTACAGGCGTGAGCCACCACGCCTGGCCCTTTTGTTTGTTTTTTGAGAAAGGGTTTTATTGTATTTTCAGTCCTTGAATTCATTGAGATCCTCCAGCCTCAGCTTCTCGAATGCTGGGATGATAGGTGCACTACCATGCCCAGCAGGCAATATTTTTTTTCTTACAGAATCTTTATAATTTGTTTTATAAATAGCTATTTTTTTATTTTTGGCTCTCATAGAAAATCAAATTTTTCTGATAAGTTGTAAATATCAGAGTAAATATCTTTATTTTTAGCTTGAGTCTTACCTTCTTCTTCTCCCCAAATACGTATTTAGATCACATTTCTCAAAGGCTTAGGGTGATGTGTTTCAGCAGTTTTCTATTGGCAACTATAAATTGGTGATATAAAAATGCAAATTTATTACCTACAGGTTTATTTTTGTTGTTATTTTCGTCTCATTAATACACAAAATTTGCCACATTTATCTAACAAATTTTTAACTGAGAAGACTCAAAATTGGTGTGTAAACCTGGTGCAGAAGCAACAGTGTGTGGGATGTGGTTCATGACTAGTGCTGAGCTAGAACCAACCTCTCTTAGTCCCTGTAAATTTTTAGAAGTTTTATGAACTGATTATTATAAAATATTAAACTAATCTTAAAGCTAAATAATTTTAAAAACAAATAAGTACTCAAAACTCAGTATTTCATAATTTTGTACAAATTTTATTTTTATGCTCTTGAAATTGTGTTGATTATATATATTAGAAATATTATTTGATGGTGTATTACTAAATACCCTTTAATAACTGGTATCATGTTTGTAGTGTCAAGTCAGCTATGGCAGAAGTAGTGTCAACATGGATATTGGTAAACCTAACAAACGAGATTTGACTTTTTTTATTGATTAGACTTAAGAAAATGATGGAGGAAAATATTAACAGTGCACAGTCACCTTACAGTGTGTCATGTCTATATAGCCATTAAGAATATCACAAAAACTGTGAAAATATTCTTTCAGTACTCGAAAATTATTTCCCAATTGTGAAACAAATGGTTTATTTGTTGGATAAATGAATGAGAGAGGTTCTAGAATAAAATTGTATGCACTTCATTTTTATTCATTATATTAGAACAAATCTGTCATCAGTACACAGCAGAATGAGAAGAATGACATTTGCTCCCCATGTAGATGATGCTAAATGCATCAGGAATTCCTTTATGGTTTTCTTTTGCAAACCATGCTGCCCATAGCATGTTGCTTCTTTTGTGAATTATATTTATGATGCCAGATTTCCTTTTTGCTTTAAACATTGCTGTTAAAGAGACAACAGATTTCATTTTGAAGTTTTCAGCTATTCATATTCATCCTTTTTATTGCAAATTACCTTAGAATGGCCACAAAATTTGTGGGGAAATACAAATATGATAGTACTGGATATGTGAAATGCCATTCTTTCCCTGGATGGATAATTTTATTATTTTGTTTACTGATTACTGGTTGTTTAAATAAGACTGGGAAAAATGACTAACATAATTTGTTTTCCTGAATCATATGGATCCTTTGATGATCAGTGGCAGCATAGCTGTGCAACAAGCAACTCTAGGTAAGAATAACATTTGGTGAAAGTATGGTTTCTAAGTTTGATGTTCAGAAGATAACTGAATTCCATTTAGAGCTCTGGCACCTACCTGTTCCTTATAATAGAATATTTTGATCAAGCCCCACCTTCAAGGAACTTGGTTACCCTATATTAATGTTTCCCAAACTTTGGTCACCTGATATCACATTATTATTATTTTTGTCCTATCTGTCCACCTTTTTACTTTATTTACTTAGTATTTTTAATCAATTTTATTGCTGCATTTTATACATACGTTATGATAGCATTCAACATTGAGAGTTTGTACACATTTTGATTCTCATTTTTCCGCTTCCTCTACTCTCCTCACAAACCTCACCTCCTATAAACACAAACATTTCCTTTTTGTTTTTTCAATCAAATTTTTTCCTTTCCTTCTTTACTTTTCCTTATCCCCACTTTCCCTTTTGAACATTTCTTCCTATTTCTTAATACTTATACATTGTAGAATGCATTTACACCTTCAGTTTCTTTTTCTTTTTTTTTTTTTTTTTGCTTTTTGAGACAGGGTCTCGCTTTGTAGTTCAGGCTGGCCCTGAGCTCACTATGGTGCCCAGGCAAGCCGCCGCGAACTCAGCAATCCTCCTGTCTCTGCCTCCCGAGTGCTGGGATTACAGGCGTGAGCCACCACGTCCGGCATTGTAGTATGCGGTGTTGATTGTTGGTGGGCGTGTCT
>PVIC010040938.1:0-16453 GCA_004025085.1 Thryonomys swinderianus
TGCTTTTTGAGACAGGGTCTCGCTTTGTAGTTCAGGCTGGCCCTGAGCTCGCTATGGTGCCCAGGCAAGCTGCCACGAACTCAGCAATCCTCCTGTCTCTGCCTCCCGAGTGCTGGGATTACAGACATGAGCCACCACGTCCGGCATTGTGGTATGCAGCATTGATCGTTGGTGGGCGTGTCTCCACGCCCAGCATTATATATGGTTACCGGAGATCGAACTCAGGACCTTGCGCTTACGAGGCAGGCGCCGGAACCACTGAGCTAACCCTCCGGCCCAGTCTTTTTTTTTTTGAGATAGGGTCTCACTTTGTAGTTCGGGCTCAACCTGTGCTCATGATGTAGCCCAGACAAACCTCGAACTCAGCAATCCTCCTGCCTCTGCTTCTGGAGGGCTGGGATTACAGGCATAAGCCACCATGCCCAGCACTGTGGTGTGTGGTACTTATTGCTGGTGGGCTTGAGTCACTACGCCCAGTGTTTTTATACGTAGTTACCAGCACTGAGCCAGGGACCTTGTGCTTGCTAGGCAGGTGACAGACCACTGAGCTAAATCTCTGTCTGACAGTCATAATTTTTTAAATCCATACAAAGTAACTTACCTTTAGCAAACATCTACCTCACTTTGGTCTAAAAAATATAGATTTTACTGAACTGGATTCACTCACTGGGTTCCTCAGTGATCTTAGTAAACATGGGTTGAAAATACTCAGAACGAAAATTGCACCTACGCATTTAATACTATAAGGGATGCCAATCTTCCCTGGATACTGAATGCTTGTATATCTTTTTTCATATAAATTGGAAGTAATTTAAAAGCTGCTATGTTTTTATTCAGAAGTTACTGTATTTCTCCTTAAATATATAATGAACCATGTATTTAAATTTTCTGTACTCACCCAGAGGATATGATTTAAGAAATCCATATTTACTGACATTTTTCATTTGTCCTCCAACACAGCCTTGGCTTGATAATAAGCACACAGTATTTGGAAGAGTGACTAAAGGAATGGAAGTTGTGCAGAGGATCTCCAATGTCAAAGTCAATCCCAAAACAGATAAACCCTATGAGGATGTCAGCATTATAAATATCACTGTCAAGTAAAATGTTTCATTATATTTGCAAATATCTGTACATTTAACAAAAGATTGTTTCACATTAGGAAACCTAAAACTTGATTATATAAATCATGTTTTGAAAAATACAGTATTTTTCTGATTAAAGTACATTTTATAAAAACTGCTTTTATCTTGCAATATTTCTAATCCTAAGAGATGGTGAAATGGAATACACTTAGGCAAGCAGCATTCCTTATAGGTTTTTTTCTTAGAAGTCTCCAAATATTATTAAATATTGGGAGTGGCACCTATTTGTTCCTTAATTTTCAGAGATATGCCAGATGGTCTGCCCTTGGTTTAGAAAAAGGCAGATCCCTCTTAAGGAAAAAAAACAAAAGAAGGTTTTCATATATACTATTTTCCTTTGTCTTTTCAGTGTAGCAGTAGTAAATCTTCAATAAATGAGAAGCCTGCCTTGTTGAAAAGTGTTAAAAGTCCTTAGATTACGAATTTTTGTTTTTTTGAAACAGGGTCTCACTTGTAGTTCATAATGGCCCTCAGCTCAACTATGTAGCCCAACTCGAAATCAGGAATCCTGCCTCTGCCTCCCAAGTGCTAGGTTTGCAGGCATGAGTCACCACACCCAGAATTGTGGTTTGTGATCCTGGGGATCAAACTTGGGACAATGTACTTACCAAGAAGACATCAGAACCACTCAACTAAATCCCTGGCCTCATTTGAAATATTTTTATAAACAATAACCAGAAGTGATTGCTTAAATTTTTTTCTAAAAAGGTTCATTATTTGTGTCTTCTAACTTAGCTAAAAAAAAAATCTTCAGAGTAATTTCACTACTAACCTTATAAGTTACTTTGTAACCATTAAGAACTACTACTTCGGGCCGGAGATTTAGCTCAGTGGTTCCAGCACCTGCCTCGCGCAAGCACAAGGTCCTGAGTTCGATCCTGGTAACCACATACAGTGCTGGATGTGGTGACTCACGCCCACCAGCAATCAATACCACATACCACAGTGCCAGGCGTGGTGGCTCACGCCTGTAATCCCAGCACTCGGGAGGCAGAGACAGGAGGATTGCTGAGTTCCAGGCTTGCCTGGGCTACATAGTGAGCTCAGGACCAGCCTGAACTACAAAGCAAAAACCTGTCTCAAAAAAAAAAAGAACTACTACTTCTGCTGGAAAAGTAATAACACTGGATTACACACGTGTAATCCCAGCACTCAAGAAACTGAGGCAAGAGAGTCACTGTGAGTACAAGACCACTGTGATTTGCTTAGCAAGACCCTGTTTCAAACAAAAAATCCAATCTCATGCTTGTTAAGACTTTTCATTTCTTATTCTTTTAGGGAATTGTATGCTTATCTCCTTACCTGTTAACACTTTATGAACTGAAAAGTAGAGCAATGTTATAGAAAAAGTCTCATCAATACTTGTAGGCTAGAGCTGTTTCAGCCTGCCCCCCCTTAAAAAAATTAAACCCAGCCGGGCATGGTGGCTCACGCCTGTAATCCCAGCACTCGGAGGCAGAGGCAGGAGGATTGCTGAGTTCGAGGCTTGCCTGGGCTACATAGTGAGCTCAGGGCCAGCCTGAACTACAAAGTGAGACCCTGTCTCAAAAAAAAAAAAAAAATTAAACCCAGAACCTTTCATATACTACACATGTACACTAGTATTTGTGAGCTACACTCCCAACTCTTCAAGACATTATTTAAAAAGTCCTTTTTTTCTTTTGTGGTACTGGAAATTGAACTGAGGTCTCTTGCTTGCCAGTATGTACTGGCTAGCTACTTCCCCTCCCCTAAAAATACTATTTAAAATGCCATGTTCTTGGGCTGGGGAATTTAGCTCAGCAGTTATGGTGTCTGCCTGGCACACCCAAGGTCCCAAGTTCAATCTGCATTAACCACATACCACAATCCTGGGCATGGTGGCTCACGCCTGTAATCCCAGCACTCAGGAGGCAGAGGCAGGAGGTTTGCTGTGAGTTCGAGGCTTGCCTGGGTTACATAGTGAGCTCAGGGTCAACCTGAACTACAAAGTGAGACCCTGTCTCAAAAAAAAGCCATGTTTGTGGTGGCTCATGTCTGTAATCCCAGCACTTGGGAGGCAGGGACAGCAGGATTGCTGAGTTCGCAGCGGCTTGCCTGGGCACCATAGTGAGCTCAGGGCCAGCCTGAACTACAAAGCGAGACCCTGTCTCAAAAAGCAAAAAAAAAAAAAAAAAGCCATGTTCTTTAAAATTTAAAAAGCAATAAAAACTAAACAGCTTCATACTACTTTCATTATAAGGTTTAGATCCACCTTCAAAACACTTTTGTGACACAGTTGTATTATGTAAAAGTAGTCTTTAAGACATACAGAATATATTATTTCTAAATTTTTGCATCATCAAATAAACAGCTAAAATTTGGTAGGCAAGTCAACCCCCCCTTCCCCCTTTTGTTTTAGTCTCTTAACTATAGTACAAATGCTAACTGTTGTTTTTGGTGCCAAGGATCAAACATGGGCCTCAGGTATGCTGGGTACGCTCCCAACCGTTGATGACTTTTTTTTTAAGTAGTAACTAGAAATAATACTAGATGCATGATTCCAGAAATGGACTTCACAGAATAATGCTAGGACTTCTTTATAATGATTTTAATATTTTATTGCTGTCCATACTGATCATATATATACAGCAAATAAATAACGGCTTCTGGTGGTTTTAAACATTCCTAAATTACAAACCAAGGCTATATACTTGACAGCTGATTTATATAATCCAACCAATAATATTTAGACAATACAAATTCAGAGCTAGGGTGCAAATCTTAATGTATTTAAAACAGCTGTCCTTCTTGAATTTGACATTTCTCAAGGGAAAACAGCACAACCTTGACTAATGATTAGTGGAAGACTACAACCACAAATAGTAGTGAAAGCAAATATTTTTCTTAAAGAAAAATATTTCTTTAAGAAAAATCAAATGAAAACCCTACCAATATATATACATTATGATCAGGCCTGAGCCATGTTTTAATGTTGTGTTATATGCCAAGAATGTGAATTACAAAGTTTAGCTAAGTCAATGAGATAATAATTTACAAAGAAAGCAAGTTCACATGTCAATGTTAGACTTTTTTCAATTGTCTAGTACAGAAAACAGTTCAAGGCAAATGGAACACCATTTTTATTTTTCACAGTTACACTGAAATCAGTCAAATATTAAATAATTTAGTTCCAAAGTATCACTTATACACACAAACTACTTTTAATAGCATGACCTTTTACTTGAAAAATAAAGGACTTATTTACATATTGCCCATAACACTGATGGACTTTTAAATGCTTTTTTTTCTAAAATTATTGTTTAAAAAAAATTTGAAAAGTGAATCAAAACTGCCACCTAAATCACATCTTGTCATCAGACAACACTGTCCTCATAACAACTCAGCTTATAAGAGTGAAGGCTGAACTTCACCTCAAAGTATTAAGCATAAAAAAACACAAAAAACTACTACTTAAATATAATAAAATCATGCTCTCATAAGTATCATTTAAAAGTGAGAAACAGTAAAGAGCACTTTCTTTGAACTTTTCACAACACTGCATAACTAATGTAAACTTTGTGAAAATTTTGTTTCCTACTGTGGATGTCTTTCCTCCTAAATAACTATGAGACTTTGTTATGAAAAGCTTTAATTGTGTTTTTTCTTTTTGTTGAATAAATGCACTTATTTTGGGAAATATTTTAAAAATAAGTGATAATCATTCCCCACTGTTTGGAACAACTCTAAGGGAAAGTTAGTTTTCTATTTAGTTCTCTTTTACATAAAGCTGACTATTAGTTCTTTGTGTGGCTGACTATATCTTACCTATAGTCACTCCCACAATGGATAGAATATTTTAAAAAGAATATGTTCAAAAACAGAAGGACCAATTTAGAGCTCTATACTAGGAAATAGGCCTAGGTGAAGATCAAATGACTTTCACACTTTTAATTATTCTTCAGTACAGTAGTACTAATTTGACACTCAGATCTAGTTAGTAATATTTCATTCTCTTTCACTATGATTTTTACAAAATGCTTTAGGAGAAAAGTCTTAATAAAAACATTGTATAAAACATTAACTTTATAGCTTATAGTTTTTGAACTAAAGTTGTTCTATTATACTGAACACTGAACTAATCCTATTATCCTCAAATGCAGTTTATTTCATTAAGCAACTGCCATGTCTACTACTAAGTACTGCCAAAATTCACTGAAAAGGCAAGTTAAAGTAGTTACAACCTCCTTGCTCTACACAGACTCTGCCAGGCAATCAGTTTTTCACTGGGAAAAACAAAACCTTCACTTATCCTTTCTCTGTGACAACTTTTTTCCCAAAAATGTGATGATACATAATCTGGAATACTTAAACATATGTTTTATAAGAATGTGTATCTAAGAAACCTCTATGTAATCCAATCTGATCTGATTTGATAATTCACATTTTGTCACAGTTATTTTTTAAAAGTAATAACGCTACATTCCCTTCTAAGATTTTTTGTAATGCACATCCTTAAATTAACTATTTATGATGTAGAATTTTTTTGATGTAGAATTTATATGTTATGTGCAAAATGACTCTTAATCACAAAACTAAAAACTGCAGCATGTAAAATCAAGCAACATCCAATACCCCTGCAGCGACAAGTTGCCGTGAGAGCCAGTCCAACCCTTCATATAGGCCCATACCACTTCGTGCATCACAGCCCTGAATATACCAGCTACGGCCACAGCATAGCTTGTGAAGACTGAGAAGTTCAGTGATTTCTTCTACTGACAAAGCTCCAGCAACATCCTGAAAGATACATACATGCACAGTACATTTTTTTCAGTACATCCAAATTATCATTTTTCTAATTATTATACAGAAATCTATTGATAGCATTGCAGCAGAACCTTAAACAAAAGTTAAAATCAAGATTCATCCTTCAATAATTATCCTGAAAGTAGTAACACAAAAAAAGCAGTTATGGCCAAAATATGTATGTATGTGTAAATATATACAATTGGCAAGAATACTATTACAGGGGCCGGAGATTTAGCTCAGTGGTTCCAGCACCTGCCTAGCGAGTGTAAATTTTCTGGTTAGATCCCTGGTAACCACATGTAACAATGCTGGGTGTGGTGACACGCCCACCAGCAATCAGTACCACATACGACAATGTCAGGCGTGGTGGCTCACGCTGTAATCCCAGCACTAGGGGAGGCAGAGGCAGGAGGATTGCTGAGTTTGAGGCTTGCCTGGGCTACATAGTGAGCTCAGAGCCAGGCTGAACTACAAAGTGAGACCCTGTTTCAAAAAACAAAACAAACCAAAAAAGAATACTCTTACAAATGAAATCAGTGAAAGCTATACAACCTGAGTAGACCTAAATCATCATAAGACAGTTATAAAAAAAGAAATTAACACATATATAATATTAACACTGGTTATACAGGGTTTATATAATAAAGAGTTTACCACATTTCTGACTAAACACCTTTGTTGCTACTTCTCTGGAGCAATAATCAGCAACAATTTCTTACATAGTTTTCTAGAAAATTTCCACACATATTAATGAACATAGACATAAAAATAAACATACTTTACATTTTCTATAACTTGCATGATTTTTTTTTACATAACTGACAAATATCTATTATTAGCATATGCAGATTTTTTACATTAAAATGAAAATTACATTTCACTATGTGGAATGCAACACAATTCATGTAACCAGTCTTACATATTTATTGAAATCATGCTTACATGCTTGTTGTATTTGTGGGTTATGCACCTATGGATTCAACAAACAAATTGAAAATATTTCAAAAAACCCACATCAGGGTTGGGGATTTAGCTTAGTGGTGTCACTGCCCGCCTTGTAAGCGCAAGGTCTTAAGTTCAATTCCCACTACTTCCAAAAAAATAAATTCCAGAAAAGTACTGAGCATGTAGTTATTTTTTTACTTAGCAATATTTCCTGAATAATACAGTTTAGCCAGGTATAGTGCCATACATGAGTGGGTGAGGCAGAAGGATTGCCATGAGTTTGAGCCCATACTAAAACTACATAGCAAGACTCTTCAAAAAACATAAAAAGCAAATTGAAAGATTAGTAATAATGAAGTTTAACTATTAGCATAGAATTTCCAATGTATTATGTATTATAAATCACCTACAGGAGATTTAGAGTATACGGGAAGATGTGTATAGCTTACCTGCAAATACTACACTGTTTTATAAAAGAGACTTGACCATCCAAAGATTTTAGTAGCTATTAGAAATCTTGGATTCAGTCTTCCTGGATAGTGAAGGAAGACTACATATATACATATAACACACTCATACATGTATGTCTATATGAATTTACATTAACTTTTACAAAATGATTTGAAACTCTGACAGATATTTTCAAACTGTCCTTTTAAGAAAATATCTTAGGCTACAGATATGTCTCAGGGATAGACAGTTTACCTAGCATGTATGAGTCTTTGAGTTTAATCCCCAAGACCAAAAGAAGCCTCAATTTGATAACCACACCAACAGTGTATATGAATTTTTATATCTTATGAAATAATCATTATCTATTTTCAGGCCATTCAGTGTAAGTAAGAAAAGGGAAAGTATGGTATGGGTTAATCTGAAATATAAGTGTGGCAGGGGTTAATCTGAAATTGGAGTTAATAACTCCAAAGTTCTATAGTCTGAATGCTTATTGTAAGTACATATTTCTTGCTAGTACTGCCAAGAATATAACTCCCTGTCATGCCTATCTAACCTGTTATGCTGGGAAGCAGATACCTTGACATCTATCTGCAACACTCCCTCTCTGCCCAAGGCTTGAACCCACTGAAATGTAACATGTACATTTGTAACACATCCCTAGTCTCGGGCCATCAGGTGCCTCACAAAGGCCTGGTGCTGGCAGTATGGGCACAAGAGACTCAAACTTCAGTGTCACTGTAACCTGCTGCACCTGGGACAGAAGTATGAAATGGTTAAAAAAGAGGTGGGACACCAGTCCAGGCAAGGTTGGCTGTGAGCAGTTTTATTTTTCTCAGCCCAAGCAAATTCTCCTTGGCTGACCTTGCCCTGAACTGATGCCCAGTTGACATCAGTGACATCCTTGAAAGACCCTACCCTAAACTAATCCACATTCCAAATATGTGCCTTCCTTAGTCAACCCTACCCAAAATTAATGTTTCTCACCCTAAATTTGCTTCGGTACCTATTTCTCCCTTCCAAACCCTAAACAGTAGAAGGACAAAGAAAAACTGCCTGGTCCTCTGAGGAATTATACCAACCAGGCCCATCTATGCAATTTGCCATTTCAAGTAAGCATAAATACTAAGTTCTTAATTTTGTTCCCATCTATCTGTCAAGAGAGTACTCTTCATTCTACTCTTCCTCTCCTATGATATCTATTTGACTTCACTTCTACTCAAGTCCTGTATGTACCTAACCGCATTCTCATCCTCCTAAGAGCTTGGGCTTAAGATCTAAGAATCTTGAGTTACAGTATTTGCAATCTTTCATTCTCCCTATTCAGTAACTAAATTTTAACAATTCTCCCTCCACACATTCTCTCTGGCCAGCTTCTGCCTTTCTCCTCCTCTAATTCTGGGTCTTGTTAACTGTCACATAAACTATTTCAGTAGTTGACTGCATTTTATTTACTTCTTTGCCCTGATTCATGGGACATTTTGCCCCCAAATCAGTCTTAAAACACTAACGTGGTCTCATCACTCACTAGTCCAAGAACATTCTGAGGATTCTTTGTTCATAGACCAAAACCTAAATTTTTCAGTCTAACTCTACCAGACCTTCACAAAGTACCTGCATGTTATTCTGCATTTTTTGTCATCATCTACCTACATCTCACATACAGGTCTGTGGATACTCCCTAAAAACACTCTATTATTTTCTCTCCCTGTAATGTTCTTTCTTTTACATTCAAAGTCTCCCCCATAATTTAAACTCCTATCTTAGTTTAAACTCCAATTCTACCTTCTATAAATCTTAGAAGATCTCACCTTTATAGCCCTCTATATCTCCCTTGATCCTTTTTTAGTCTCTCTCTTCTTATTCCTCATAATGCTGTTAATATTACTAAAGTTAATGGGGGGGCAAGTGAATGGGAAAAAATGAGAATTAAGTTGTGTCATGTACTGGTACAAATTTGCATTGTTAACTGTGATCATAAGGTATATATAAAATGTGCCAGTAAAATAAATTAAAAATATTACTGAAGTTACTTTTCTTTGTGCTAGAATTCACAAGTTTACACTACAATACCTGCTGAACATTAATTACCTTCTTTTTTTGTATACGCCAAGGTACCCAGCAGAGTACTTTCCACCTAAATGCATTCAGACTACAGCAATTTAAAAATATTTTAAAATGATTCACTTCAAAAATGATTCACTTTATTTTTTTTTTCAGCTGCTTTATGATATAGAGCACAAAAAAACTACTAAAGTAATACAATGTGTTACCTGTTTGTTAGCAAAAATCAGGAGCAAAGCATCTCGGAGTTCTTTTTCTGTTAACAACTTTGCAAGTTCACTGTGTGCTTCATTAATTCTGTCTCTATGACTGCTATCAACAACAAATACAACAGCTGCCCAAAAAAATTCAATTAATTACTTGTTAGGTTTCAGTGAATGAACCAATTACTTAATGCTTTCTTTATTGTGTTACTGCAAGAGCTTTTCTACCACACTATTTCCACATGAAGACTGCCTGCTTAGTGACAGGAACACCTATCAACAGTTAACGGTATGATCCTGAGTAGTTTACATTACTTCATAGGTTTAGTTGACACGATTTACCAGACTTGCTCTATCAAAAACAGCTCTAGCCGGGTGTGGTGGCTCACGCCTGTCATCCCAGCACTTGGGAGGCAGAGACAGGAGGACTGCTGAGTTCGAGGCTTGCCTGGGCTACATAATGAGCTCAGGGACAGCCTGAACTGCAAAGCGAGACCCTGTCTCAAAAAAAAAAAAAAAAAAAAAAAAAAAGCTCTATGCTCTACGTATTAATATCTTCCTCTTAATAACTGAAAATATGCTTCTCACACACCACCTACTGAAGCTACTTATTTGAATTCTACTTCCTTTAAAAAAAGGATAATCTTCAAAAACAAATGTCAACATATTTATCTCTCCAAGTATTCCTCTCTATAAACCAAACATCCCCAAACTTTCAATCACTGCTCACATTCAGAAGTCCATTTTTTCTATGAATTATGGTTCGTATTAAATGTAATATTAAGGGTCAAGGATACAGGTCAGCAGCATAGCATCTGCCTGGCAAGCCCAAGGCTCTGAGTGAGATTTCTGATACCAAAAAATAAAATAAGTGTAGTATCAAAATTTTATAGTAAAAATTACCTAGTCTCCCACCTAGGCTGCAAATACAATGACATACAGAATAGATATACATGCTTAAGTTTCTTGTTGGGATATGACAGGTAAAAGTTTAGAACTGGGATCCAAACATAAAAAGTACCAAACTGGAATATATGTAATATATATGCTTGTTCAAGAACTAGCTATTCTAAGGCCTCTGAAAATAACTAATTATAAATTATGTATTTTTGCTACTGAGGGATTATAATGGGCTAAATGTTTAAATGAATTGAATGACAAAAGCATAGACCACAAATTCAACTCTGTACTACTTAATATTACTAGTGATCACAACCACATGAATACTAATAATGTATGTTAACTATTAACAACAGCCAAGATTGAAGTGTAATCACCTAACCAGTAAGTACAGCTTTTAGACTATAATGATGGTTCAGGTAAACCAAAAGTACATAGCCCAGGCTTACTACCATCAATTTCTTAAAAAATAAAGGCCTGACTACTGACAAAGTCAGGTAATTAATCAGTGTTTAAATATTGGTTCTTCTAGTTAATTCACTAAAAATTATCATCCTAGAATGTTTAAAAATTAAGATACCATCTTTTACTTACCTTGCGTATTGAGGTAATAATGTTTCCATAATGGTCTTAATTTGTGTTTTCCACCTACATCCCAAATGGTGAATTTTAGATTTTTATATTCTACTGTTTCCACATTAAAACCTGTTTTTAAAAGAATTATTTTTATACTGTATGTATGTTACAATGAATGACACATCAAATACAGGCAGCTCTGTTTGTAATAGTGATTCATGAATTATCTGCATGTAGTAATATCTACTTAAGCCCAAACAACTCCACTCCTAAACCTGTAGAGGACATGTTTACCTTTAACAGATGCTAGCCTTTTATACCTGTATACCCTCTATACAGGATCCTTAGGCCTTAGAATCAATATATCTTCCAGTATATCTTCTGTATCACTACTGCTCCCCTCAGCCCTAACCCTCAGCCAGAGTCACCAATCCTGCATTCCTTTTTACCATCCCACCAATACTATATTCCTTTCTACTAATTATCTGTATTTATCTATCTTTATCCCATACTCACAGAATCTTGAATTTTTATTCCTAAAATCCTAGTGTCTTAGAGCCAGCAAAATGCTCATGTGCACAGCAATCAGTATTAAAATGACCCAGTTGTAACCTATGGTTTGTCTATAAAATGTCCAATAACGTAAAAAAGAAAAAGAAAGCAATATTCTTACCAATTGTTGGAATAGGCTGCATGAACTCATCTTGTTTTAACTTAAATAAAATAGTAGTTTTTCCAGCACCATCTAATCCCAAGGTAACAACTCGAATTTCCATTTTGGGTCCAATGTGAACTCTGTTGTCCTATAATTTAAAGTTTTAAAATCTTTAATTTTTGATATAGTTACAAAATAATGGCATATATATCTTTTACTAATAAAACACTTTATATTAGTTTCCATCCCTCCCACACATTCCTCAGCATTTCACGATCATCTAAATCTGATGTTCTTGGACTGGTGATTTAGCTCAAGTGGTACCACTCCAACTGTGGACACCCAAGGGCCTGAGTTTGATCCCTGGTACCGAAAAAAAAGAACAAAAAATCTAATGTTCAAAAGGAGATGAATTCCTCCTTCTGGCTAAATCTGTCAGTAAATCTGGCCACTTTATTATTATATACGTGAAGAAAAGGAATATATACATGCCCACTTAATTTTCTCAGAGATTCTAGTTCAACTCAATCTTCTTTCAATAACATTATTTTTATGCAGTACTAAAACACTCAAAACAAGGGTAATTTAGTTAAAAATGGGAACAGTCTCATGCCTGTAATCCAGCACTTGGGAGGCAGAGACAGGAGGACTGCTGAGTTCGAGGCTTGCCTGGGCTACATAGTGAGCTCAGGGCCAGTCTGAACTACAAAGCAAGACCCTGTCTCCAAAAAAAAAAAAGGGAACAGTTCCATTTCAATTCCCCAAAAGATCTACTCTTCAATGTATTAACACTTCAATGTATATCCTTCCACTTTCCTACACATACAGTGGCTAACATACACATAAAACATATGCCTATTAAAAGCAACTGTACAGTATAATTATAATTTCTCACTAAACAGATTATAGATTAAATACATACAAATGAACATTTTGGGTTAATGGTTTCTTTATATTCCATAGACCACAATTTAATCAATTCTCAACTGTTTGATTTTACAACATTTCTCATTTTCTGATATTATAAAGAATGCTATAATGAACATATGTAATGAATATTCCTAGATGTGACTTCTTTGTCCCACTTCTTTCATTTATAAAGGATAAAAATGGCATTAATCTACACAGCTAGGTACAAACAGAAGGAAACTACAAAGATACTAGTACACTGAACTCAATAGATTAAAGGGATTATACACCATTATTAAATGAGATTTACATCTAAAAGGAAAGGGCTGTTTAACATCAATATAATATACTATTTTATCAGAATGCAAGACAAGAAAAATATGATTGCCTGAACTAATGCAAAAAAAAAGATTTGACAAGACTCAACATGATTTCATGATAAATCCACTCAATAAGCTACAAAGACAAGGAAAACTACCTCAACATAATATAGTCCTACCAATAACATCACAATGACAAAAACTAAAAATGTTCCTTCTAAGGTAAGAAGTACAATGAAGTAGGAATTGTAGGGAAGGGAGGGGAACGGAAAAAAAATAACAAGGTACGTCACGTACAAGTACAAATTCTCAATGTTGAATGTGATCATACTATATTTATAAAATGTACTAATAAAAGCAATTTTAAAAAAGAAATACAATAACGATGTTCATTCTCATATCTGTTCTATACAGTACTAGACCAGAAGTCCAAACAAGAACAATTAAGAAACATAAAATGGAAATGAAAAGTATCCAAATCAAATAGAAAAATATAAATATCTCTTCACAGACATGTTTTTACATGTAGAAAGCTAAAAATGATTCTATAAAAATGAACATATGAATCAACAAAGGTGCAAGACACAAAACAAACATGCAAAACTCAGGTGTGTGTTTATACAATAAAGAATGATCCAAAAAAGAAATAAGAAAATAACTTCATTAACAAAAAGGATAAAATAATTAAGCCCAGGCAAGAAACTAAAAGACTTATTATATATTATAAACTACAAATCACTGCTACAATAAATTAAAGAACCCATAAAAGAAAAACATTCCATATGCATTGGTTGGGAAATTAAATTGTCATATACTGTTCCAATACTATCCAAAGCGCCACATGTGGTGGTGTACACCTGTTATGCCAGCACACCCAGCTGAGGCAGGAGGATTGTCATGAGTTTGAGGCCAGCCTGGGCTACCTAGAAAGTGAGTATAAGGCCAGCCAGACCTACACAACAGGAAAGCAAGACCCTGCCTCAAAAAAAAACAAAAAAAAACTATCCAAAATTATGTGCAGATTGAATGTAATCCCTATCATAATCTTACTAACACAGGATGGGAATACAGCTCAATGGCATTTATCTAGCACATAGGCCCTAGGTTCAAACTTAAGGAACAGTTTTAAAAAACAAAAACAAAAAGTGCAATAAAATTACCTGCAAATATCTGCAGAAATAACAAGAAAAAGCATCCTATAGACTCTCAAGGAATAGTGAGTAGCTAAACCACTTCTGAAAAAGAAGAAAGCTGGATGGCTCATAGTTCCTGACTTCAAAATATTTAGAAAGCTTAATAATGAAAATTCTGTGGCATTGGCATAAAGATAAACAATACTACTCACCAACAGAATAGAAAACCAAAATGTAAACTTTCATATATATGATCAAATGATCTTCAATAAGGGTCCAAATATTACTCAGTGAAGAAAACACAGCCTCTTCAATAAATGAGGAAAACTAGATATGCATATATAAAAAAGTGAAGGTAGACTCATATCACATACAAAACATGGTAATAACTCAAAATAGTACAAAAGCCCTAAGTGTTAAGACCCCCAATTATAAAACTCATAGAAGGGCAGGAGATTTAGCTCAGTGGTTCCAGCACCTGCCTTGCAAGCGCAAGGTCCTGATTCGATCCCCAGTCACCACATACAATGCTGGGCGTGGTGATTCATGCCCACCAGCCATCAACACCACACACCACAGTGCCAGGCATAGTGGCTCACGCCTGTAATCCCAGCACTCAGAAGGCAGAGGCAGGAGGATTGCTGAGTTTCAGGCTTGCCTGGGCTACATAGTGAGCTCAGGGCCAGCCTGAACTACAAAGAGAGATTCTGTCTCAAAAAAAAAAAAAAAAAAAAAAAAACTCCTTAAAGTATGGAACAAAAAGGCTTCATGAAATTAAATCTCATGGTGCCTTCCTAGATATTATACCAAAAGCTCAGGACAGAAAGCAAAAATATATGAAGGAAACTATATCAAACTTGAAACTTTTTTGCATAAAGGGACACAATGCAATGAAAAAGAAATCTATAGAATGGAGAAAATATCTGCAAATCAGAGTTTTCAAAAAGCATTAATATCTAGGATATATAAAGAACTCCTGCTAGGCATAGTGGCTCACACTTATAATCCCAGCACTCAGGAGGAAGGGGCAGGAGGATTGCTGAGTTCGAGGCTTGCCTGGGCTATACAGTAAGCTCAGGACCAGCCTGACCTACAAAGTGGGACTCTGTCTCAAAGAAAAAGAAAAAAAACCCAAACATATAAAGAACTCCTATATCAGAAAAAAATTCAAATAATTCAAAGGGACAAATGATTTGAATAGACAAGTTCAAGACAACAAAGTGGCTACTAAGCACAAGAAAATATAAACATCACTAGTAATAGACTGAAGGTCAAAGGATGGAAAGCAATATTCTATATAACACAATCCCGCCCCTCAAATAGCTATTCTATCTTCAGACAAAGTGAATTTCAAGCCAAGAGTGATTAAGAGACACAAAGATGATCACTACATCCTTGTATAGGAAACAATCCAAGAGGAAGAAATAACAATCATAAACATATATGCACAAAACATCAGTGTATCCAACTATTTAAAACAAACATTAATGGACATGAAAAATCAAATAACCACTAATACAATTGTACTTGGGGACCTCAATACCCTGCAGTCACAAACCAACAGATCAACCCAATGAAAAAAATCAACAATGAAATATTAGAACTGAACAAACTTTAGAACAATAATAGACTTAACAGATGTCTACAGCAAGTTCTACCCACAACATGAGAATATACATTTTTCACAGCTCCACACAGGTCATTCTACAAAACAGGAGACACACTAGCTCATAGAACATGCTTAAATGAATGCAAAGGAACTGAAATTATCCCATGCATATTATCAGACAATAATGCAATGAAATTGGATATCAATGGGAAAAGAAACCACAAGGATTTCATAAACACATGGAAATTAAACAACAATCTCCTGAACAACCAACCACTGGATCAAGGATAAAATTAAAGAAGAAATGGGTTTCTACAAATAAACAATAATGATAATATAACATACCAGAATTTATGGGACAAAAAGAAAGCAGTCTGAGGTAGATTTATAACAGTGAATTCCTGTATCAGGAAAACAGAGCAGGCTCAAGTACACAAACTAATGTTGAACATTGACTTTCTGGGAAAAAAAAAAAACAATTCAACCCCAAAGCTCACATGAGGAAGGAAATTACAAAAACTGGAGGAGAGGGCCAGAGGGTTAGCTCAGTGGTTCCGGCGCCGACCTCGCAAGCGCAAGGACCTGAGTTCGATCCCCGGTAACCACATATAATGCTGGGCATGGAGACACGCCCACCAACAATCAACACCGCATACCACAATGCCGGACGTGGTGGCTCACGCCTGTCATCCCAGCACTCGGGAGGCAGAGACAGGAGGATTGCTGAGTTCGCGGCGGCTTGCCTGGGCTCCATAGTGAGCTCAGGGCCAGCCT
>PVIC010040939.1:0-16440 GCA_004025085.1 Thryonomys swinderianus
GAGAGGAGAGGACAGGACAGGACAGGACAGGACAGGACAGGACAGGACAGGAAAGGAAAGGAAAGGAAAGGAAAGGAAAGGAAAGGAAAGGAAAGGAAAGGAAAGGAAAGGAAAGGAAAGGAAAGGAGGAGTTTGAGACTTCTTGTATTACCAGACCAGGGGTTAGGGGTCATAAATCCAGAGGATTCTGGGGTGAAATGGAAAAGAATGTACCCTATTTCTATAGCCATAGAGCTTTGATATTCAGACTTTGTCTCCAGATCTGGTTTCTGTATTAATTTTGCATGCTGGAGGTCCAAACTAACTGCACTTATTTGAATAAAAGAACCGATTTTATCATGCAACTGGAAAATAAACAAAACTAGTGCCAAGTTGGACAGGGTACACAAACATTATCATCAGCAGTGTGTTTCCGTCCCTCTGTCTTTCTTTTACGTGGGCTTCATTCTCAAGTTCTCTTCCTCCATATGGAGACAGAAGTAGAACTGCAGGCTTCTAATTCTATTTTCACCAAGCAACCTCACTAAGAACATCTCTTTCTAAGTAGCTCCAGACAACATCCTTCTCTTTGTAACATTGGTCTAGTTTGGGTCATGTGCTTGTGCTTCAGCCATAGGTAATACAATATTCAGAATGGAAGACCTTGGTCATGTGTCTGCCAAGGGAGTGGAAGCACAGGACCAGCTGCACTAAGCTACAGGGGTTAGGTTGGAATCCCCAAATCAAAACAAGGGCTATTATGAAAAGAGAGGGAAATATTCCTGTGAGGCAAAAACAAAGGATGGCTACCAGTTTCTGAGAGACACAGCCAACATCCACTCTAATTACTTATCCTTTTTCTGTCTGTAACACTTGTTTAAAATGTTCTGACTTTCAGATCTCTATGTGTTAGTCTTTCCTTTTCAAGCTGGGAGGGGGGTCTCAGTGCCACCAGTCTCCATTTGTAATGACTGGCCTAGTAAGGGTACTTAGGCCAGAAAATCAACTTTAGATAATGTACTAAGGAATAGTGTAGAGCTCTACAGAAGTGATGAAAAGGGGTGGGAAGATTAGCACAGAAGCCTCCACGTCAGCCCACAGTGGGAAGGAAGTGCTTCTAGGAGAAGCTGTTTGGGCCAAGTCCCTAAAGACATGTAGGACTTTGACAGAGAGGTGAAGACAGGGGAGTGGAAGACATTCTACATAGAGAGAACAGTATGTGCTGAACCACTGGCAGGATGGGCCATAAAACACAATGAATATTGCAAGTAATACAGAATAACCCCAGTTCAGGTTTTGTGTGGGAAAATGACCTCAGAACATGTAGGAAAAAAAATAAAAACCATGAATGGACTTAACCAGTCAAACCTGGATGTTTGGAATTTATCTTCTAAGAAGCATTAGCCACTGAATTCTAAGTAGAAGACAAATAGAGAAATGAGACCAAAGGTATTTTGTTTGTTTGTTTAATCACATCCTGGAGAACAGATTGTAGGAGACCCAGATTGGAGATAAACACAATCTATTCAGGGATCTGCTCAAGTTTGCAAAGGAGGAATTGAACAAAGCGTAGGAAGAGAGGGGAAGAGGAGCTGAATTAGCAACACACAGAATAAAGAACTGATGGGGCAGGAAATGGAAAAAGTGGAGGAAGACAGAGGAGAAAGAGGGAGGCCAGGGAGGGTTCACAGGTTTCTTTCTGGCTTGAATGAGTAAGGCTTCAGAAGAAGATGAGGCATAGAGTTGTGGCCACCTGTTGGAGATGTGTAATAGATACCATGGTCTAGCTTCAGGCCTAGAGATTAGATGTTGTGTAGGAAAAGGACAGCTGGAGCCATGTCTGTGGGTAAGTTCAGTCAAAGACAGTGAATAAAGTAAAAAGAAAAATGAGAAGGACAGAACTCTGAGGATCACCAGCATGTGAGTCCGGTGAATAAAGAGGAGTCAGAAAAAAGATACAAGTAAAGGAATTGACATGTAGTGGTAAAATATGAAAGATTTTCCTTTGCAATATTAAATTATACAAGTTTTTTACTCCCTTATGTTTATTCCATGTTAATTAAAGAAAAATCAGCCAACAAAATTAAATAAAAAGTATCCATATTGGGAAGCAAGAAAAAAAAATAAAAATAATAAAAATAAAGGAATTGGCTAGGAATGGTGACACATGCCTATAAACCCAGTATTCAGGGAAGCTGAGACAGAAAAATGTTCAAGCCCAGCTTGGGCAATTTAGTGATTTAGTAGGACCCTGTCTCAAAATATAATACAAAAAAAAAAAAAGGCTAAAAATGTAGCTCAGTGTAAGGTACCTGGGTTCAATCCCCAGTGTAGGAAGGAAGGAAGGAAGGAAGGAAGGAAGGAAGGAAGGAAGGAAGGAAGGAAGAAGACCTGAAAGCCCCAAAAGGTACCATGAGGATGTCCACTGCACGAGGCCGGGCAGATTCCCATCTTTATAATCATTTACAATTCCTTCATTCCTCTCCCAGCCCTGCTCCCTGTCTACAGAGCCTCTGGAAAGGAGAAGAAAAGGTTCCTATGCAAAATCACTACAGCCTCAACAGAGTAGCCACCTTGGTGCTTTAACACAATTTGCTTTTCTCTGCTCTCGTACTGTTCTTAGCAGGTGACTTTTGCTCACTTCTGTGTATTCGGCTATCTTCCAGATAAATGAGGACAAAGAATACAGGAGGCCTCATAGTGACCTTTTCAAGGCACTTCTTGAGGTAACAGTTTGGAACCAATAAATTCTTTTCATGAACCCTTTCTCCCCATTAATGTAAAGGAGGTATGCATGCGCATGTGCACACACACATTCACACTCCAGGCTGATCTTGCTAGAGCACGGAGAACTCCATGTATAGACCATAGGGTACTGGGGCAAGATGAACTTGGACATGGCCTTGGCTCAGTTAGTAGCTATTTAACTATAAAGTCTTCTCCAAGTGATATGTAAACAACTTTGGATTTCTTATTTTAAAAAGGGGGAGGCGGAGATTTAGCTCAGTGGTTGCAACGCCTGCCTGGCAAGCGCAGGGTCCCTGGTTTGATCCCCAGTAACCACATACAATCAATACTGGGTGTGGTGGCTCATGCCTGTAATCCCAGCACTTGGGAGGCAGAGGCAGAGGCAGGAGGATTGCTGAGTTCCAGGCTTTCCTGGGATACATAGAGAGCTCAGGGCCAGCCTGAACTACAAAGTGAGACCCTGTCTCAAAAAAAAAAGAAAGAAAAGAATGTTTATGTCATTGGCTTTTTTACTTTATTGTGGTATAATATATAATATTTGTGTTTTTATTTTGCTTTGCTTTTGGAGACAAGGTCTCACTAGATAGTCCAAACTGGCCTTAAACTTGAGATCCTCTTGACTCCTGAGGATTATAAGCTTTCTGAGGATTATAGATATAGATTACCCACATTGTTGTGCAACTTTTACAACTACTTTTCTATCTCTGCAAAAGAAACTCTGTACCCGTTAAGCAGCTAACTATGTCCACTTTTACCTTTGGCCCTTGATAACCATTAATCTTCTTTGCCTCCATGAATTTGCCTGTCCTAGCAATTCCCATAAGTGAAGTCCTATATATTTTTCCTTTTGTATTTAGTTTATTTCATTTAGCTTAACATTTCAAGGCTTACAATATCTATCAGTACTTCATTCTTTCCAGGGGCTGATTCCACCTGTACTATGGTTCTACCATTGTGTTTACCCAATCATCTGTCTTTAGGCACTTGGGCTTTTTCTTTCTTTGGGCTACTGTGAATGACACTGATGGAACACTGGCACATAAGTATCTGCTCTGGTCCCTGTTTTTAATTTTTCAGGGTGCATACCTAGGAATAGAAAAGCCAGGTCATATGAGAGTTCACTTTAAAGATTTTAAGAAACCACTAAACTATCATCCACAGTGCTGTGTCACTTACATTTTCTCCAATAATGTATGAAGTTTCAGTTTTTTCACATCCTCACTAACACTGGCCATTTTCCAATGTTTTGATTGTGGCTGTTCTAGTAGGAGTGAAGTGCTACTTCATCATGGTTTAATTGGCTTTTAGTTATCTCTGCCAATGGAAGAAAACAGTTTAGGTAACAAATCTAAGCAGTAGTCCAAAGTCAATCTGTGTTCAATTTTTCCAAATGTCTAAGTATCTGAGTTTGTTTGTTTGTTTGTTTATTTGTTTGTTTGTTTTTAGACAGGGTCTTGCTTTGTAGTTCAGGCTGGCCCTGAGCTCACCATGTAGCCCAGGCAAGCCTGGAACTCAGCAATCCTCCTATTTCTGCCTCCCAAGTGCTGGGATTACAGGCGTGAGCCACCACACCTGGCACTGTGGTATGTGGTATTGATTGAGCCACTGAGCTAAATCTCCAGCCCTGAGTGTTAAAACGCATTTAAATTACAAACCCTGTGTATATAGATTGCTCAAAGGAGGACAGAACTAGCCCTGGTTGGGCAACTCCTTGAAACTGATGTATATTGGTAATTAATATATAATGTCACCGGACTAATTCACAATGCCTTGTCAAGAAAGGCTGGGCACTTGCTCCAAGGTCATCCTTCTGGTTTATGACTTCCTTAATACATAAAGATAATTAATTGTTTTGCTTTGGGAAACAAATTTAATGAACAGATTTAATGACCACAGTGATTGAGAGCCCATCAGAAGAAAGAGCAGCAGTGTTATTAACAGGTACTAATGGGCAGAAGAAGTGATCCAAATTCAAATCACTAAGAGGCATAAAAATGACAAAGTTCTGGAGAATGTGAAACTGCTGGAAGCACCCAGAAAAGAAGGATCTTATTGATTTTTAGCTCCTCTTTTTTTCAAAGAGTCTCCTTAGTAGGCACTATCAATGCCCTTATTTTACACATGAGAGAACAGACTGGAGAAATTAAGTGGCCTGACCAAATAAATAAGCTGAAATTAAGTTTGTTCGATTTCTAAGCTGCTTTTGGGAAGATGATCTATAAGGCTGAATGGAAAAAGCTATGGTAGTAGCTCTATTTGTTTCTCAAAGCTGCCATAATGACAGCTTAAACATTAAAAAATGTTCCAAAGAAGCCACATCCTGAGGCACTAAGAAACTGGACACTCTCTTCCTTGGTCTTTGGGTCTTTGTGCCTTTTGAAAAAGGAATTCAGTCAAGATACCTAGGCCATGCAGAAGTCTAGGTAGATTTACTATAATGTAGATGGAGAGAGTTATGTCTTCAAGCAAGAAGGCAGGCAATGCTATAAAGGCGTCTGCCTCAAGCCTGTGTTTGGGTGCATTTTTATGCACCCTGGGATCTCAGAAACTGGGTTTTTTTATGATATTCATCACCATTTTACTTACAAGTTTCTTAGAAACTGTGAAATGTCTTGCTGTCCCTTTTGGATATTAAATTTTCTCAGGGGCTTTAATTATATAAGGAATTTATGAAACAGAAGTTTGTTTCTGTTTTTTTGAAACCAGGTCCCAGCCTAAGCCAGAAGTTTCAAAGAACCTTTCCTTTCCTGATCTTTCTGGGCCATGGGCTCTAGCAGACTGCTGTTCTGGAGTTAGATGGCTGGTTGACCAGATGTCAGAAGGATGGGTACCGTATATCACCTCAAAATGTTGTTACACTGTGAAACTGCCTAGGATCTGAGACCAAACAAGTGATTCTAAATGGATTCTACACTGAAGCCTTTCTTTACTTAACTGGAAGCACATGTTATTTTGTCCATTAGGCTTGTTAATTTACCTGACATTCTTGTCTCAGCTCTGGAGAGCAGTTCAAAGCAAGATGACCTCAGGGTTGGTTCCTTTTTATTGTTTTTTGGGGTTTTTTGTTTTGTTTTGTTGTTTTTTTGTTTTGTTTTTGAGACAGGGTCTCGCTTTGTAGTTTGGGCTGGCTCTGAGCTCACTATGTAGCCTAGGCAAGCTTCGAACTCAGCAATCCTCCTGTCTCTGCCTCCCGAGTGCTGGGATTACAGGCGTGAGCCACCATGCCCAGCACTGTGGTATGTGGTATTGATTGCTGGTGGGCATGAGTCTCCACGCCCAGCATTGTATGTGGTTTCTGGGGATTGAACTCAGGACCTTGCGCTTGCGAGGCAGGCGCCAGAACCACTGAGCTAATCCTCCAGCCCCTTTTGTGTTTTTTTGTTTTGTTTTGTTTTGTTTTGAGACAGGGTCTCACTTTGTAGTTCAGGCTGGCCCTCAGCTCACTATGTAACCCAGGCAAACCTCAAACTCAGCAATCCTCCTGTCTCTGCCTCCCAAGTGCTGGGATTACAGGCGTGAGCCACTGCAGCCGGCACTGTGGTATGTGTTATTGATGGCTGGTGGGCGTGAGTCACCATGCTCAGCATTGTATGTGGTTACTGGGGATCAAACTCAGGACCTTGCTCTTGCGAGGCAGGCGCCAGAACACTGAGCTAAATCTCCAGCCCAGGGTTGGTTCCTTTTAACGACTATGAGGAAGAATCTGTTTTGTTTTGTTACCACTCTAGATTTCAGTAACCAGAGGTCTGTCATAGCTTGTTTGTGACTTTTTCTCTATGTCTGCACATCATCTCCCTTTTGAACCTCTTTCTGTGTCCAAATTCCCATGTCTAAAGGACACCAGTCACATTGGATTAGAGCTTGCACCTCATTTGAACCTGATTCACTTTGTGATGACTCTGTCTCCAAACAGGGTCACATTCTGAGGTACTGCGTGTTAGAGGTCCAACACTTTTGGGGACACAATTCAGCACATAATAATGACTTAACTCACAGTTCACACTGCCAAATGGGCCTTGACCCTGCCTTCCACACAGTGTCATGAATATGGTCTGGGGACCTTAGAAAGTACTTTTAAAAAGAATTTGTAAATTTCTAAATGGAAACCTGCAGTGTTCCCTCAGCTACTTTTAAATCCTGCCACGTTCACTAGGACATCTACTATTTCGATCTTTTCAAATCCTGAAGAAGTTTCCTGCCTGTGGGCCTGCTTAACTTTTAGCGTTGGTTCAAAAAGGAAGGTATTCTTTATTTTCAAATTGCTTCAAGGTTTACTTTTGAAATAAAGTTTCCATTGCCTGACAAATTTACCAAGTCTAGTATAACTAGAAAAGAATGCTTTAGGTTTCCGTAACATATTTGGGAACATAGACATTCATTTACAGAAAAAGGACTTGATGTCTCCACTTTTTTTTTTTTTTTTTTGAGACAGGGTCTCTATTTGTAGTGATGTCCCCACTTTTTGGAAAAAAATAGGACTACCTTGTACCATGGTTTTTCTAAGTTTTTCTTTTTAAGACATTGCTGCATCTTTGATATGCATATGTATAAAACCCAGAAGACCTCCAGAGCAAGGACTTTGAGAACGAATGGACAGACTAAAGAGTGCACCAGTGGAAGGAAGGACTTGTAGGTTACAGGATTCCCAGATTCACATCCCCCTGTAAAGCTGAAGGATCTGTTTCCCCGGGTACTGGGAATGGTGGCGGCCACCAGGCTTCAGCTGCCCTATTTAGAAATTCGTAGACTAAATCAACTCGCCACACCCAAAGCCACCCCTCTCTCCCAAAGAAGTATGTAAACAAAGCTGAGCTACTTGCTCCAAGGGGAAACAACTCTAAGGAGTCACCCCAGCTTCAGGCTGAGTGTGGAGTTCAGCAAGTAGATAGACATCAGTAAACCTGAGGCCTAAAGAGTTGTCCGAAATGTCATGCTTGGCCAGTTCTAGTAAAGGAGCCAAAGACCTCAGTGTGTGGTACATTCATAAGTACTTGTTAGATCTCAGAGCCAGAACCACCCCGCATAATGGCATTTTAAGGTTACACAATCTACACATTCATTCCTGACCACCTGGCCACCTTCCGGTTATTTCCGAAGTGAGGCACACAGCGTTCCTGGCCAGTTCTCAAAGATGGCTGAGAAGGGAGCATTATTTAAAGACTCTCCCTCTGAGACAAGGGACAGCTACCTGGCTCTCAGGTTTTCTTCTGTGCGGGTTGGAGCAGGGAGTGGCTTGGCCAGCAGATGTACCCCCTCTCTTTGCTCCTCTTCTCCCCACCCAATAATCTAAGACAGCTTTGGAGTCCTCCCTGGTTATCTGGCAGCCACTTTCCTCCAGTCTTCAGGGTGTCCCTCCCCCTCCTGCACTTCAGAGCCTGCTGCTCCCTCTTTGAAGTAGAGGGAGGAAGCACTAAGATGCCACTAAAATGGGGAAAGGGCCTATTAATATCCCCAATCCCCACGGCTAGCCTTCCAGAAGATTCCCTGGCTATACCCCTGACCCTCACTGGAACACAGCCCTCACAGGACAGCTGTCCTAGAGCCCTGCATGCACTTGGACCAATCATAGGCCAGTACTTGGACCAATCACAGGCTGCGACTACTATATAAGCAGCAGTCCCAACACACTTCTTGGATTAGTCTAGAAGAGCCTTCTCAGTATACTGACCTCCCTGTGCTGTACTACAGGCCCTGTTAAAAGAAAGACCGCCCTCAGCAATCCTGTAAACCTGTTCATGATTTCTTTCTTGGGCAATATAGGCTCCAAAAATTCTGTAAATCTGCTTGGGATTCTTAGCCTGAGTGGTGTGGGCAGAACAGCCATCTCAAAAAAAAAAAAAAGAAGAAGAAGATTGCTAAAACTGGAAAGCTCCAGAGAGCAGCAGAAAGTGAAGATCGACAGAAGAGACAAGTGTGCAGCACTCTAGTAGTCAAGCTTCAACTCATGATTTTTTTTCTGACTCAAATAAAAGAACCCTCAACAGACTGGCAGCAGCACTTTGGACTGAGACTTGATTTAGACTGCAACTTTTCATTAGTACCAGAGATTGAATCCAAGGCCTTCACACTGATCTACACCTCCCCACCTTTTGCTTATCTTTTTTTTTTTTTTTTTTTTTGAGACCAGTCTTGCTATGTCCTTGACTTGCCCAGGCTGGACCCAAACTTGTGATCCGCCTGGGATTTCAGGGATGTGCCACCATGACCAGCGAGAGCAACTTTCCTTTTGTAAATTTCTTGCATGCTTGAGGCTCCTGAGGGAAACTGATTTTCTGAATTGAATCAGGAAGTCATTTTTGAATTATCACTTTTCCAAAGCAACCTCTAAGTGTCATGAAGCAAATGTATCCTGTAAATAAAGCAATGATAATCATCCTAGTTCCCTGAATCCCAGAATGACTCCATGGTACATAAAAAGATGTTCAAATGGGCAGTTGATACAGATGCTTTTGCAGTATGCTTGCCTCCTGCCTTCAAGGTGTAAATCTCACTATATCTACCACACAGTAAATTCCACCTACACCTTTTTTTTTTTTTTTTTTGAGACAGGGTCTTGCTTTGTAGTTAAGGCTGGCCCTGAGCTCACTGTGTAGCCCAGGCAAGCCTCAACTCAGCAATCCTTCTATCTCTGCCTCCCGAGTGCTAGGATTACAGACGTGAGCCACCACCCCCAGCACTGTGGTATGTGGTATTGATCGCTGGTGAGTGTGAGACACCACGCCCAGCATTGTATGTGGTTACTGGGATCGAACTCAGGGCCTTGTGCTTGCGAGGCAGGCGCTGGAACCATTGAGCTAAATCTCTGGCCCTCCACCTACACTTTTGAATGAATGTCTGTGGTTGAATTTTTTCATCGAAGGCACAAAGAACTGAGAAGAGGAAGAGTTGGTTTCAGCCACGTTGTGACTCAGTGACAGCAGGATGTATCTTTTGAACCTGACTGCAGCTCATCTCCTCCATCTGCCAAATTCTGTCCTATTCCCTCACCCCCTCTCCACACACACACCCGTTGATCTTAATGACATTTCTGAAAAACTCACTCAGCAATAATCACTGTGTAGGATCCTTGAGCACCCAATTTGCCACACGCATCCAAATACAGAAATGCTAAAACAAAGAGCCTGCTATAAGGACAAAATGGTAGTAGAATTCCAGGCTGTGGCTACAGTGAGACATCAAGAAAAACTAGGAGGAGAGCAGCTTCCAAAGTAATTTCCACCCAGTATCTCAAGGAGTCTGATCTTCCAAAAAGCTCAAAGAGTAATTTATAATAATAGTCCAAGCAAAACAGCAAAAAGAAAGGTGACCTTGGGCCAGCAATTTAGCTCAGTGTTTCCAGCGTCTGCCTTGTAAGTGCAAGGTCCCAAGTTCAATCCTCAGTATCCCCTAACACAATCACAGGCATGGTGGCTCATGCCTGTCATCTCTGCACTTGGGAGGCGGAGGCAGTAGGATTGCTGTGAGTTTGAGGCTAGCCCAGGCTACACAGTGAGTTCAGAGTGAGCCTGAACTACAAAGCAAGACTGTCAAAAAAAAAAAAAAGAAAGGAAGGTGGGTTAGGGAAAATCTAAGTGTTAAAATCTGTAGACAAAGAACCAATTGTCTAAGATGGGAAGAGGTTCAGGATGTGTCAGAATACTGTTTTATAGTTGGAAGTTGGGAAAGTCACAGAGGAATTGAGCTTGTGATGCAGCTCGGGTATGCCTTGACAATGTCTGACACTCATAAAGGAGTTTGATCTGCACTTGACCTAATTGCTTGGTCATGGTAAACAGGAAAAATTCAGAATAAAGCTGGAAAAATTTTAGCCTGGAAGAAAAGCCTAGAGCCCAGAGCATAGACTTGGTGGAGAAATGCTCTTGTATTTTATTTTATCATTAAGTGGTAAGAGTTAAACCTGAGCACAGGCAATGTCAGGTGTGTGGGTAGGTGGGGGTGTTTTAGTGTATGTATTGGGATAGGTTGGAATGGGATGTACACTTTACAGGTATTATCTGCTCTCCCTAGACAGATTACATTCTCTTGTTTTCCAAGAAGCAGAGCCAAGATTTGAGCGCAAGTAGTTTCACTCAAATAATCACTGGTCAGTGATTATTGGTGGCAGAGATAAAAGACAAAAAGGAGACAAGAAAGGAAATTGGGGCTGGAGATTTAGCTCAGTGGTTCCAGCTCCTGCTTTGCAAGTGCAAGGTCCTTGGTTTGATCCCAGCAACCACATGCAACAATACCAGGCTTGGTGACTCAGGCCCACTAGCAATCAGTACCATGTGCCACAGAGCCAGGTGTGGTGGCTCACACCTGTCATCCCAGCACTCGGGAGGCAGAGGCAGGAGGATTGCTGAGTTTGAAATTGCCTGGACTACATAGTGAGCTCAATGCCAGCCTGAACTACAAAGCGACACCTGTCTCAAAAAAAAAAAAAAAAAAAAGGAGGGGGGAATGCTAGTAAAATGATGTTACCACCTAGCATGATCCCTTGATTTAGTGATAATGGAAATTAAAACTAAGTGATAGTACAAATTTACAAGCAAAAGCTTTAACTGGAGAGCAAGAGAAAGAAAACTGGGGGAAAGGACTCTAGAGTGAGTGGTAGCTGGAGGAGCCACACCTCTGATAAAGAGGATCACACTGGCCCACCCACAAAAGCAGCAGGCCAGTTTTTAAGGATTAGCTGAAGTGTGCTTGGGTCCTATGATCATTACTTGAGTCCAAATTTTATAATTCTAGAAGAATCCTGATACTTTGAAGGACATTTCTAATTCCACAGAAAGACAGGCTATGTTTGGCATGGTTTCAGTCCTGTGATGCTCTGTTTTTCCTGAGACCCAGGTGACTACAATTCAGGGCAATGTTGGAGACTTTTAGGTGCTGTTTTAAAGCTAAGGGTCTGGAACTAGGGGTTGTAAAAGCTGGTTACCAAGTGTTGCTGGGAGTTTTGCCACTTACTTTTGTGACTCTATAGGAAATGGGGGAAGAAGATGTAATTAGAACCTTTGCAGTGAGTTCTAGTCTCCTGTGAGTCTGACAGCACAAGGTGAAATAATTAATAGAGAGAGAAATGAGACTACAGAAGAAGCTGAGTTTGAGCCTGATCCATGCTACTCTGGGTAGCAAAGAAGAAACACCTGAGTTTGCCATGCTTTTATTTGGTAACAAGATTTCACACCTATAATCCCAGCACATGAGAAGCAGGGAAAATGTAAGTAATATTCCTTGAGGAATTACATAGATGAAGATCCCATAAGGCAGGCAGATGTCATAACAGTCTGAGGAATTATGCAGATCCTGGTGTAATTTTCCCCTGGAGCATCACAGCATGTGGGATCACTGGAGTCCCTGTTGCTACCAGAGGTGAAGACAAGAGTTAAATCCCCAAGTGTAACTGCAAGCAGGAAAGTTCAGCTCAGTCAGTCTGATTGTGTAATGATTTCTCCCAAATAGGATTATTCCCTGCAACTCTTATCTTGCCATCTGCCATTTTGAAGGGAGACAAGGTAGGCTAGGTAAATTTAGGACCAATAAATTATTCTGCTGACTTTTAAAAAATGAGTAACATACCTATATCCAAAGTTTAAGGTGATAAAGAGTACAAAAATGAAGGTCAACCTTTGTTCTACGCTTGGTTACCTACTGTTCATCTGTAGATCCAACTGTGAAACATAAGTTTTAGCAAAAAACAGTTTTAGGTCCCTAACTACCTCCTAAGAAACCACAAATCATGCTTTTGATGAGAATTGGGTTAAGGGTTCAGGAGTTTGTCCTTTGTCTCTAGAGTGGTCTCTGACTAAAAGAGGTATATTCATCTCTTTTCAGGCAATGGAGTTTGGCTCTGCTGGGTCCTCCTTTGAAAGGCCTGCCAGAACCCTCTACCCAAAGGACAGCAGCCTGGATCCCTTAAGCACCAACTCCGTTTCTTCACTGCTGAGGACTGGCTGGGGACATTGGTGCCTCTCAGTTCCAAGGTGTGCTTGCCAGCTGGGTGAGCAGCCTCCCATGGCCTGGGGGAGGGTTCCTGGCATCTGCTGGAGGTGAGTAATCTGAGTACACCTGACCTGTGGCTGAAATAAGGATGGGTGAAAACCATGCTAGGAACCTCTGCCACAGCCATAAATGACCAAAGGCCTTGGGAAATGCAGTCATGTGTTTAAAAAGGTATATCTTGGTGAATCATTGCTGAGCAATCTTACTGCAAGTTAAAATAGGAATGAAAAATTTTATTTTTGATTCCTTTGACTCAGCCCTAAGCCATGATGTTTGTTGGATTTTAAATAAGGTTGGATGCCTTATAGTTGGGGATTTTCAAAAAGATAGATCTTCTACTGGGCATGGTGGCTCATGCCTGTAATCCCAGAACTCAGGAGGCAGAGACAGGAGGATTGCTGAGTTCCAGGCTTGCTTGGGCTACATAGTGAGCTCAGGGCCAGCCTGAACTGCAAAGCGAGACCCTGTCTCAAAAAAAAAAAAAAAAGATTTTCTTCTTCTGTGGAATTCTGAAACAATTGTTATATAAGACCTAGGAAATTGACAGACCTGGGAACTGACTGGAGAGCATCATTTTACATCTGTGGCCCAAAGGGCAGGGCTAGCTGACATTCTGAGCCCGAATCCGAGTCTGCAAGGTAGACTAGAGCCCCTGAGTAAACACATTTGTCCAGAATCGCTCCCTTGCCCTGGCCTACTGGTCTGGCAGAAAGGGAAGAAAAAGAGTTTCTTATAGTTCCAGCCTTGCTGCTTTTAAAGAGATTAATTTTACCCATTGAAGAAACAAGTACCATTGGTGAGGAATCCTCCCCACCCACCAATCACATAACTCACCTCTGAGGCAGGCCTGTTCCTCAGAGGGAGTTCCTCCATGTGGAAAAATGGAGGCAAAGTGAAAAAAGACTTCTCCCAACAGTTGTGAAAAGGAAAGAAATCACACCACCAACGTACTCTGAGTTCCTCCTGCTGTTCAGCTGATGACATTCTATTGCATTTGCAGAACTTGCTTTGATAACTAACAGTAGTGTTGTCTTCTATAAGAACTGTTCCCCAGCTAGACCCTTCCTTATTGAATTAAACAGACACTAATATAATAGATGAGTTTAAGCATTGCCTAAAATTTATAGTCATACTTGATACTTAATGATATGAGTGTGTGTACCTAAGGGAAGGAGAAGCCCATGAAACAAACACTGATCTAACCATTGGACAGATCCTGGTGTAAGTCCTGGTTCTGTCATTTTCCACCTTGAGAAATTTCTGTGGCTTCTCTATGCTTTCAATTCATTGTTGGTAAAATCATAATTCTTACCTTCCAGATCTGTTGTAGAGAATTAATAACATAATGTAAGTTAAACGAATAATGGAATGCCTATAAGGCATTCAATAAATGACAGTGATTACCTTTGTTATCTAAGGACAGAATTTTAAAATACTGTTAAAATATACTTGGTTTGAAAATTCGTGCCTCTCAAGGATTAGCTTTGACTAGCTAATTAACAACCTCAGTCATGTCTAGGTAAGAGTGGGTGAAGTTAGCAACTTGTCTATAAAGAAAAACTCTTAACAACCTCAGTCATGTCTAGGTAACAGTGGGTGAAGTTAGCAACTTGTCTATAAAGAAAAACAACTTGTCTATAAAGAAAAACTCCAATTAGCAAGGAAAATCACTAAACTTGTCCCCTTTTCCCAACACCTCCGAGCATATTAGCTGTACTCAGGTTCAACTCTTTCAATTAGGTCCATAAGATTCAAATAGTCCTATAGAAGAGATGAGAAGAAACATACACTGAGAACATACATATATGCTAAATGAGCCAATGAACAAAATAATACGATGAAAGCTGAACAAATTACATCAACAGAGGCGTACAAGCTTGTTCTGTTCTATAGAAATGGCTGGAGACAACAGGCTACTGTTAACACAGATCTGAAAGCGATCAAATGGGCTGCCAGCAAGGACTTCAAGCCCAAGGGATCAATCTCATTTCTAGAAAGGGGATTGAGGTGGTTGTTCTAAGATTATTGACGCTTCATTCTCTTGAAACTACAGAGAGTGTTGTAGTGAAGGGTGACACATAATTTTCTTCAAAGAGATCATGAATCCCAAGGCTTATGGAGCAGGTGGTTGTGCAGAAGTACAATGTGAAGATAGGCAGTCCTAGAATGCTGTCCCCATTTTGCCACCTGCTCTTGCTAAAGAAGTGTAGGGGGTGTCGAGACACTCCAAAGAATCAGATGATGATACCCTTGCTTGGTGAAATAGCTTGAACTGTGGGCTCAAACCTTGCTGAAGGGTATTTGAAACTTTTAATTATGTAAGTCAATAAATCCCCCTTGATGTCTGAAGTACAGTAGAGGCATTTTTCTGTCATTTGCAAAGATCCTAATTGGGTTCTTTCTTCTGTGCTGCATAGAATGTTGTGACTTTACAGACATGGAGATAGAATCCAAGGTAGGCATGCTACCCCTTGAGCTAAATCCCCAGCCCTTTGAAATAGAATCCAACTGAAGTCAGTGTTTGAGAATCCCACAGATGGGGAATGATGAGCTTGAAAATGAACTTCTAAAATATTTTGAAAGATTTTTTTCTTTTTTTTTTTTTGAGACAGGGTCTCGCTTTGTAGCCCAGGCAAGCCTGGAACTCAGCAATCCTCCTGTCTCTGCCTCCCGAGTGCTAGGATGACAGGCATGAGCCACCATGCCCAGCTGAAAGATTTTGTCTAGAATAGATCTTAATTACCAGTGGCACAGGTTTTTTTTGTTTTGTTTTTTAGTTTGAATGGTTCATTACTTTAAAAACTATTGCTTACAACTCACCAGAAAATTTATACGAAGTATTCCAAACTACTCATGTGGCATTTCAGACTTTTATACTACATCCAAACCAAGAAATATTATATTTGACTGAGAAATTAAAAACATATGCATTTCAAGTAAATATTAATCATAGAATCCAAAGGGAAACTCCATTATTGACCAGAAACAAAACGTTTTTATTTCCATAAAGAAGATTTTAAGAGGTAGAGATAACATCTAGTTCTGAAGATTAAAGAGTAAAAGCATGAATCTCAAGAGATTAAAAACCAGATAAGTTTTCAGAAATACTTATAAAATCTAACTATGAGGATGGAGATCTACAAAGCATTTTATTCAAAAGTCAAAGAAAAGATAACAAAAGAGATTCTCTGGTTTGCTTGATTTTTTATGATTCAGATAGTAAGCCTACACCTGGTCATGGTCAGACTGCTAAGTTTGGCAAGCATGAGGGATATAATCAAATTGTAACTCATCTACAGTGAAGTCCTATTGTGTATCACTGTATTTTAGTCAGATAAACATATGTGACTCATAGTTTTTTTTTTTTTTCCAACAAGAGAATCTCTGAAGTGGAATATTTGACAAAAATCTACAAGAAGTTAAATTACAAGAAAGAAACTGAAGAGCTGTTTCTTGGCTGTATGTACATGAAATATGTTGTACTGAGGGTTTTCAAAGGGAATAGACTTAATACAGAACATACAATTTATAAGAGGATTTGATAATATTGATCCAAAAAAATCAAATTCAGAGGAGTGCAAGAGGAACCAAAGAATCCAGCTGAGGGCCTGGATCCCACACCAATGTCCTGCCCAAGTCCAGCTGAAGGTAAGATTCTCCGTGAGTTCAGGCAGTGGCCTTGAGACCATGGCAATGTCTCAGGTGTGTCTGTACCGAGGATCTATACCCGGA
>PVIC010040940.1:0-16430 GCA_004025085.1 Thryonomys swinderianus
GATCATGTAATATTTTTAAGCCTGGGCTACTTTATAGGTTTATTTATCATTGAATAAATATTTGTTGAGTGCCTACCATGAACCAGAAAATGAGCGAGGCTCTGCAGTTACAGTGGTGAGCAACTCAACAATCCTTATATTCATAGAGTAGAATATTCACTGTTTTATAATTCAGTGAATAGCAGAGAGTATTATCAACGCCCTCCCCACTTCTTTGAGACAAGGTGTTGTTATGTGGTTCAAGCTGGGCTTGAACTCACTGTATAGCCCAGGCTGCCCTTGAACTTCTGGTGATCCTCCTGCCTCAGCCTCCCAAATGCAGAGATTTGTGTAGTGTGACACCATGCCTGTCAATGTCTCTTTATATTACTAGAAATTTAGCACATTTAGTTCTTTCCTCTATACCTCTTCAAGTACCAGTTAAAAAAAAATTGAAGGAGCTTGTGTTGTCAGGTTTCTGTTGCTGCAACAAAATACCTGAGAAAATCCACTTAAAATGAGGAAAGGTTTATTTTGGCTCATGGTTTTAAAGGTTTTAATTCATGATGAGTTTGCCCTGTTATGGCTGCCTGTGGTAAGACAGAACATTATGACTGGAGGATTAATGAGAAGAAAATTTTGTTTTGGCTACTGTCTTGTTGTTGAGAGAAAATACCTGACAACTGAAGTTAAAGAAGTAAAGGTTTGGGGTTATGGATTTGGCTCAGGGGCACTGCTGCTTGCCTTGCAAGTGCAAGGGCATGAGTTTGATCTCTAGTACCATGACAGGAAAAAAAATATATGTATACACACACACATACACGCACACACACACACACGCACACACACACACACACACATAGAAGCAAAGGCTTATTTCATCTCACATTTTTTCCATTGGTACATTTTATTGGTACATTATATATACATATCACAATTACACTCCACTTTGAGAATTTGTACCAGTATATGATCACCTCACATTTTGTGGAGATTTCAGCTGGTTCTCAGGCAGGGGTGCATGGCAGAGGAGAAACAGTCCATGCCGAGCAGTCAAGAAACAGCAAAGCAGCAAGCAGCAGAAGTAGGGCTATCTTCCCTCTCTCCCTTTATAACCCATGTAAGTTATAAGCCTATTGAATGGTACCCCTCACACCCAGAGTGGGGCTTCCATTATCCACATCCAAAATGCTAATTCCAATCAGTGAACTATCTTAGTACAACACACCCTTTAATTCAGTATCACATACCCTAGATTCAGCCAGCTCTGAAAAGCCTCACCTATGATCACATGAGACTTTGGGGGACATCTAGGTACAAGCCATTAGGTATGTTTTATGGTAGCTGGGAAGGTAAAAGACAGGGGAATGGTCCAGGGTCCCCTTCAAGGGCATGTCCCCAGTGACCTATCTTTCTTTCATGAGTCTCTGCTTCCTAAAAGTTCTACCAGATCTTGAGTATTTGCCACAGGCTGGTGAGCAGACCTTTAGCATATGAGCCTTTGATATTGAATCTAGAAAATACCTTTTAGATTTACCTAACTAGCATTTTATTCAGTCTATCTTTACCTTTATGAATTGTTTTTGTTTTTGAGACAAAGTCTTGCTATGTAGTTCAGGCAGGCCTTGAACTCACTAGGTAGCCCAGGCTGGCTTCGAACTTGTGGCAATACTGCTGTCTCAGACTCTTGAGTGCTGAAATTATAGGCACATGCCATCATGACCAGCTGTCTGTGAATTTTTTTTGACATCTTCACTATTTCAATATCATGTAAACAAGAACTACTTAAACACTATGTTTTGTGGTCTCAAATAGTAACCTACTTTTTAATTGTACTATATCTTCTATATTCTTACTTTTTTTTTTTTGAGACAGGGTCTCGCTTTGCAGTTCAGGCTGGCTCTGAGCTCACTATGTAGCCCAGGCAAGCCTGGAACTCAGCAATCCTCCTGCCTCTGCCTCCTGAGTGCTGGGATTACAGGCGTGAGCCACTGCGCCCGGCTATATTCTTACTTTTTTACTTTGATTCTTTTCTTGATCAACTGGAATACTTCTTTGTGTTTTTTTTATTGAGGGGGAGAGACCTTTAATGTATGAAAGTTTCTCTCTAAATAAGACCTTTATGGAACAAAGACCTGTTGGCTCATAACATTTAACCTGATAGTCCATTACTTTGCCATTATTTAGTGTTAACCCAAAAGAACACTGGTGTTCCTCTGTGGGATTTTTTGTTTTTGTGGTACTGGGAATTTAACTGGGCACAAGCTAGGCAAGTGAACAGATCCCTAGATTTAATTTTATTTTTTATTTTGAGGAAAGGTCTTGCTAAGTTGTCCAGCCTGGCCTCAAACTCATAATCCTCCTGCTCAGCCTTTTCAAATGGCTATCCCACAATTGATTCTTGGTTTTCTCATGTTTATTTCTAAGTCTTATATTTTCTCTTACCATCACATTACTCTCTACACCCTTTTTGTGTGAATCCCAGAAGTCAGTCTTCTTTTCTTCTTCTCTCTTTCTTCTTCTGGTATCAGGGATTGAACCCAAGGCCTACACAGTGAGCCACATCCTCAGCCCCTCTTTAGTTTTTACTTTGAGACAGGGTCTCATTAAACTGCTAAATTGCCCAGTCTGGGCCTGAATTTGTAACCCTCCTGCCACATCCTTGCACTGTGCTGGGATCACAGGCTTGCACCACCACACCCAGCTAATCCAACACGTATTTCTGGAGCTAGTTGTCTAAGTCACTGCAGTATCAATCGCTAAGGCGTTGCTTCCATTGAGCATGCTTTATCTTGCTTAGTGTGGGCCTTTGAAGTGGCTGGAAGGTGTCGCAAGGGAACTGAGTAGATGTCAAGTCCAGCCTGTTGCAGAATGGGCTCTTTTCAGCTGCCCTGTGTGTACAGCTATTATGTATTGCTGATGAAGGCCTAAAAGATTTCAACCGCATGAAAAGCAACTGAAATGTCTTGAAATTGCAAATGGTTTTACACTTTAAGCAGTAATCACACTTCAAAAATTTACCTCAAATATTATAGACTGATACCTGGTAATACATTATGGTGTATTCGACATAATGGGGTTCAGCTGTAAAACTGAATGGAAATTTATCTGTATATTGATGTGAGGGAACCTGCAGGATATATTAGCTGAAAAAGGCAAAATGAAGAACAGGAGAAATTGTTATATTTTTGTGTAATTAGGGGAATAAAATATATATTTAAACTTTGACATATATTAAACAGTCATATATTAAGTACGAAGAAAATCCATAACATATTATAGAATTAGCTAACTATTGAGGCAGGGGAGAGGAGTTGGAGTGACAGTGAGTCATTATTTTGGTCTTTTTCTTTTCTTTTTTTGAGACAGGGTCTTGGTAAGTAGCCCAGGCTGGCTTCCACCTTGCAGTGATCCTCCTGCCTCATCCTCCTGACTGCTGTGACATGCACCATCAAGCCCAGCTTATTTTTGCATTTTAAAAACCACAGAATGTGTCCCTTACCGAAAATAAATTAAGAAACAGCTTCTTAAATGAAAACATGTATGCACTAGAAAATGGAAAAACAGCAGACCACTTCAGAATTGTGATCTTTGAAGATTTACTCAGCATTTTAGACTTCATCACATGAAATAAAATAAACAGTATATTTAAATTTTAGTTACTTAACGTCCTAAGAATCATGCAAGGAAAAAAATCTATTTGGGGATTGTTCACAGCTCATGAGGATGATTTATGAGCAGGATATGAACCTTGCTGCCCTTGAAGTTTATGGGGAGGAGACTCTAAAATGCAGGGCAGCGCTGTTGCTGAGCAGCTCAGCTCTGAACGTGACAAGGGCTGCAGAGCCGGGTGGAGCTGGGGCTCACATATGTGCTTAGCATGCACGGAGCGCTGGCTTCGATCCCCACCACGGGGGCGGGACAAGGAATGTAAAAGAAAGTTTCAGAGAAAAACAAGGGGTGCCAAGCCCATTCTGTTCTTAATGATCAAATTCCAAAACAACAGACTTTATAAAAATGTTTCAAGAACAGAGTTCCTCTTGCTTTTGAGTTTATGCAAAAATGCAAGCAGAAAGCTTAACGAAAGTACTGCCGAAAACTGCCAACTATTTTTAGTGGTAGAGGATGAAGGATTTTTGACATTTGATGAAGATAGAAAGTTCTTCCATAAAATAAGTGGAACTTGCCTGTAATCTCAGATTTCTGGGAAGCTGAGGCAGAAAGTCACAAATTCATGCCCAGACTGGACAACTTGGTGACTCAGTAGGTCCTCTCTCAAAAAATGCCAGGATGGGGTGGGGATCAGTGGGAGGTGGCTCAGTGTGGTGCCGAGGCATTGGGTTCAATCCCCAGACCACATTCACACACAAAATATACTCAAAACAGTTTGTAGAATCAAAGGCTGCTTTGTATAAAAAGTTCATGATATTATCAAATGTGCTACTTCTGTCCTGTCCCCACCAGACAGTTGGACATGCAAAAACCACCAGAAGCCTATTTAAAAAATACAAGGGTACCATGGCAACCAAGTGAGAGAAAAATCTATGTAGTTCAGGCTGGCTTTGAACTCAGTATGTAGCTCAGGCTGGCCTCAAATTTGTTGTGATCCTCCTGCCTCAGGCTCCATGTCTAGCTTTTCCATATTCTTTTTTTTTGAGACAGGGTCTTGCTTTGCAGTTCAGGCTGGCCCCAAACTCACTATGTAGCTCAGACAAGCCTCCAATTTAGCGATCCTCCTGCTTCTGCCTCCTGAGTGCTGGGATCACAGGTGTGAGCCACCAGGCCCAGCCTTGTGGTATGTGGTACTGATTGCTGGTGGGCGTGAGTCACCAAGCCCCATATTGTTGTATGTGATTACCAGGGATCAAACCAGGGACCCTGCCGGGCGTGGTGGCTCATGCCTGTAATCACAGCACTCGGGATGCAGAGGCAGGAGGATTGCTGAGTTCGAGGCTTGCCTGAGGCTACATAGTGAGCTCAGGACCAGCCTGAACTACAAAGCGAAACTCTGTCTCAAAAAAAAAAAACCAGGGACCCTGCCTTTGCTGGAACCACTGATCTAAATCCCTGGCCCTGATCATTATTTCTTTACCTTATTATCACATCGTTAAAATGTGGCCATTGACATAGTAATAATTAAATTCAAATAATTGGATATCTTGTTAAAATTTCACTTTGTTGGGCCAGAGATTTAGCTCAGTGGGCCCAGCACCTGCCTAGCAAGTGCAGGGTCCCTAATTCAATCCCTGGTTACCACATACCACAGTGCCAGGCATGGTGGTTCACAGCTATAATCCTAGCACTTGGGAGGCAAAGGCAGGAGGATTGCTGAGTTCAAGGCTTCCCTGGGCTACATAGTGAGCTCAGGGCCAGCCTGAAATACAGAGTGAGACCCTGTCTCAAAAAAAAAAAAAAAATTTCACTTTGTTCCTTTTATCCCAAGAGTTCATTCCAAGGTGCTGCTATTGGTCTTCTTTTCTAGGTGTGCTCATATATGAGTAACTTTATTCATACAACAACCATATGTGTCATGGTTTAAATATATATTACAATTCCTTACAGGTAACTTGTCTAATATTACAACTGTAATATTTTTAGAGTTATTGTTTACATGTAATCTCTTGATTTCTAGTTCAATATTTTTCCTTCATTTTTGGAATACTATATATGTACAGAAAAGGGGAAAAACAAAAATAAGAATAGTGACATCCTAGTAAAAAAGTGAAAAAAGAAACTCCTTAATTTCTAGCATAATCATCAAATAAACCTATGTACCAAAACAGAGAAGGTGACAGTGGAGAAATATCTATCAGTATTGTAATGATTATCTTTTTATTCTGTATGAAGAGCAAAAAAAAATCCTTAAGTTTGTTTATATTAGACAGATATAGTAGTTAATTTTATGCACCAAGATAGTGGGCAACGTAGTGCCCTGATATTTGGCTAAATATTATTTTGGGTGTGTCTGTGCTTGCATTTCTTGATAAGAATATTTTACTGAGTTTATTGGTACATTTTTTTTTTGAGACAGGGTCTCGCTTTGTAGTTCAGGCTGGCCCTCAGCTCACTGTGTAGCCCAGGCAAACCTCGAACTCAGCAATCCTCCTGCCTCTGCCTCCCGAATGCTGGGATTACAGGCGTGAGCCACCATGCCCGGCTATTGGTACATTTTATATATACATTATGATCACAATCAACATTGAGAATTTGTACCTGTACATGGTACACTTTTAGGTTCTCATTTTTCCCCATTCTTCTGCCTTTCCTTCAACACCCCCCCCCCATATTTTTAGTTTTGTTAGTATGTGTTTGCAGTACATGATGACAGCATTTACTTGGGAGCTGTATATGACCATAGCACATTTGGACTTTTATGTCCTCTTCCGTTTTCCCTCCCTGCTTAGATATCTGCCTTGGCCTTGGGTTTTAGCTAATATTGATCAGTAGCCTTTGTGTCAGTAGACATTCCATGGAAAGGTATAGGAGGAACCCGCCTCTCTAAGAATGTCTGACTGCAGGCCAGTTTTCACATAGATGGAAACTCAAGTGCACACTTCTGTGAGGTTGGGAAACTCCAACTGAGAAAGTAAATGTAAGGGGTACCATGTTGTTAGTGTTCTAGGTTATTCACAGACACAGATTGTGGAAAAGAAACACTTTGTCAGGCTCCTTAGAATATAAGTGAATATATGATGTATCTTTTATTTTGTTTGTTTGTTTGAGACAAGGTCTCGCTTTGTAGTTCAGGCTGGTCCTGAGCTCACTGTGTAGCCCAGGCAAGCCTCCAACTCAGCAATCCTCCTGTCTCTGCCTCCCAAGTGCTGGGATTACTGGCGTCAGCCACCACGCCCAGCTATATGATGTATCTTTAAGGAAAGAAAAGATGCAATAAAATAAATACCAGACTTGTGAGGATATTTCCATTGATATCTGTGAGTGACATTGGCCTGAATTTTTTTTTTTGTCATGTTTCTGGGTAGCTTTGATATCAGGGTGAAAGAGAGCTGGATAACAGTTTCAAGTTTGATTTAAAAGATATAGGGCACACCAGGCATGGTAGTAGATGCCAGTACTCCCAGCATTCAGGAAGCAGAAGCAGGAGGACTACTGAGATTTGAGACCAGACCTGGCCACATAGAGTTTGAGGTCAGTCTGGGCTATAGAGTGAGACTCTGTCTCTGAAAAACAAAAATAGGACATATGCCTGTGCATGTCTATGTATGTGCATATGTGTATTGTCCAAAACATCAGTTAGAGGATGGGCATGGTGACACACACCTAAAAGCCCAGCACTCTGGGGGTTGAGGCAGAAGCATTGCTAGTTAGAGCTTAGCGTGTACATCCCAGCAACACAGCAAAACCCAGCCTCAAAAAAATAAAATAAATTTAAATAAAGAAGGTAAGGATGAAGCCATGTTGGGTTCAATCTCTAACTCCCCTCACAAATATCATTTAGAATTGTACAAAAAAAAAAAAAACCTTTTCTAACGAGGTTAAAAAATTTAAAAATGGAGGTCAAAGGAGGTCTATTCAATAGATAGTAACAATGAGTTCAGTACATTATACACCAATAGGAACATCCTCACCTGGGTGTGGTGCCACACACCCATGATTTTATCTACAGGGAGGCCGAGGCAGGAGGATTGCAAATTTGAGGGCAGGCTGGGTGACTTTAGTGAGATACTGTCTTAAAATTAAAAGGGCCAGAGATGTAGTTTAGCAGTAGAGCGCTGTGCGATGCCCTCGGTTCTACCCTTAGTATCCACACACACACACACACACACACACACACACACACACACACACACACACACACACACACACAGAGGTCCCAGAGGAAAATTAATATTTCGACATGTCTTTTATTAGGAACCAAAAAAGATCAGAAATAAATTTATTGTAGAAGTTCAGATTCCTTGTTTGTAAAAACAAATCAACTCAGACAAAAAAAAAAAAAGCAGATAAAGTAGATTTTGGTTCAGCTCACAGAGCTGAACAAGAAAAATTGGCAGCCCTGAAAGGCAGGAGCCAGGGAACAGAAAGCAGTGAGTTAGCCACCGCTTCCGAGAGCTTCCCGTGGCGGTTCTCAGCCTTACCCTTTTGCTTAAAATAACTGCTGTGGAGAAAGTGTCCAGTTAGTGAAGGTGGCTTCACGTCTGTTTTCAATCTAACCTAGAAATTAAGGCTCAGTGGATCTTAACTGCCGAGCACTGACCAGGAGGGAAATGTCAGTTTCCTGAGAAAAACTGGGGTGGTATTAACAGAAGAGATGGAAATGGATGTAAATGTAGAGAAGGACACATTTTCCTCTAGAAGCTCGATTTTTCCTAAAATGCTCCCGACCTCAGGTATTTCTATTTCCAAAAGGTTGTGACAGCTGAGCAGTAATGGAATGCCTAAATGATTTGTGACCTATTTCAGGTGGTCTGTGGTACCGTCATTAGAATCATGTTTTGGGGGCCGGAGGGTTAGCTCAGTGGTTCTGGCACCTGCCTTGCAAGCGCAATGGTCCTGAGTTCAATCCCCATAACCACATACAATGCTGGGCATGGTGACTCACGCCCACCAGCAATCAGCACCACATACCGCAATCAGCACCACATACCACAGTGCCGGGCACGGTGGCTCATGGCTGTAATCCCAGCACTTGGGAGGCAGAGACAGGAGACAGGAGGATTGCTGAGTTCAGGAGACAGGAGGATTGCTGAGTTCGAGGCTTGCCTGGGCTACATAGTGAGCTCAGAGCCAGCCTGAACTACAAAGCGAGACCCTGTCTCAAAAAAAAAAAAAAAAAGAATCATGTTTTGGATGAGGATATCCATGATGAAAGAATTCTGCTATGAAAAGCACGCTAAAAATCGGTGTTGTCCATGAATTTCACTTAAAAGTTTTATTCCTACACATAAAACAACACTTGAAAGAAATTTTCCATGATAAAGATAGATTGTTTTAGAAGTTGGGCATATAGAGGCTAGCACAGTTATATCAGACAAAATAAAGTTTGGACAGAAACATTTACTGGGCCTGTCTTGTCACGGACAGGTGTCCAGGAGAGTCAGACCTGGGCCCAGCTGGGCTCCTGCTGGGACTCTGTTCCTTCTTCTATCTTGCTGCCTTGTTCTTGACCCCAGCTTTCTACACCCCAATTCCTACTCATCTCGGTGCGGGGGGGCTTCCACTTCCCATAGGAAGTGAGGATGGATAATGGCGAATTCCCCCTGCTGAGGGATAGTGGCCGTTTTCTAATCTCACGGGTCGGGCTTCACGTGTGTTAGGTTTAGGGTGGCGAGTGTCCCCGAAGGCCTGTATGCTCCAAAGTCTCGCTGCCCCCGCCCTGGTGCTATCAGGTGGTGGGACCTTTGGGGAAGGGGGTGCGGGGAGGAGGTTGGTCAGGAGAGCGCCCTCCGGGGGGTTCTGCGCCCTGTGCCCAGCCAGCTCTCCGCCACAGGGCCAGGCTGCCTTAGGCGGTGGGGAGGCCCAGGAAGGAAAATGCAGGTCACTTCACTTTGTGGAAGTTGGAAGCGGGAGTGGGCCATGCCCCTCACCTCTCAAAGGTTTCACCCTGCTACCCACCATGGGCATCCTGCCAACAACCATCAGCCTCTTTGGCTGCTTTACACCGGCGCCGCCACACCCCCACCAGGCGGCGCTAAAGCGCGGCCGCGACCTGGTGGCTTTGGAGGAGGCCCTCAGACTAGGGTTTTGAGGGCGCGGGATGCTGCTTGAGTCTCTGGAGGGGCCGGACCGCTGTCTGCCCACCCTTCCCTTCGGGGTGTGTGTGTGGGTGGGTGGGAGGGGGTTAAGCCAGGCATCCCCTTTGCCCAGGAGTACATGTGCCCCAGTCTGAGAGCCTGGCCGCCAAACTAATGTCTGCACGTCCTGCGAGGTGACCGAGCGTGGGGAGGGGGATCACTGTATCACCAAAGCGGGCCAAAAGCCTGTATCAGTGTGGCAGCAGGGTAGTGAGTTAGAGGAAACCCTGGAGCAGGTGGGAAGGGGGAGCTAATGGAGGAAACCATGGGAAAAACATGAAAAAAAAGAACCCGAAAAAACAAACAAAAAAACCCAGACAAGACTGAATGTACCTGGAAGTGACTAATACTGTGCATATGATTTGTTTTCATTTGTTTGTTAGCTTTCCTTTAATGGACACTTGAAGTAATGGATAGTCACAATTAGAAAGAAGTGTATTAAATTAATAGGACACAAAGTCACTTTTTCTCATCAGGCCTGAGTCTGGGGCCTGCGAAATGCTTATCAGTTGCGTGTTCATGCAGTGGATTGTTGGTGAGACACCTTAATAAACTTCAAAAAGCAGGAATTGTATAGACCAAATTCTCTAGCTACATTGTAATCAGTGAATATGTCCCAAAAGGACTCAGCTACTTCAAAATTTACAGAGGTATAGCCAGGCCTGGTGGTACAAGCCTGTAACCTGAGCACTTGGGAGGCTGAAGCAGGAGGATCACCCTGAGTTCAAGGTTGGCCACGGCTAATAGTGAGTTCAAGGCCAGACTAAAGTTTGTAGTGAAACCTTGTCTCAGAAAAAATATCAGAAGGGGAAGTTATCGGATAGCAGTGGAGTCAAAGAGAAATCAAGATGACTACATCACATTCTTGAGAGAAAGAATGAGTAAGAAAGACAACATTTAAGTCTGAGACAAATCTGTGTTTAAAGATATAAACCAGTAGATTATATGTTTTTAGTAACTCAGAGAAAATAAACAGAATATTTCACTTAGAATTTTATTTCTTTATAAAGAGAAAAATGTTCAGTGTGGCTCACTTAGAATTTTGGGAAAAGAAAATTGCTTTATTTTTTTAAAGGAGTGAGGTATAACTATGGAAATAAATTAATTAGAAAAAAGTGCATAGTTATTCTTTTAGTTGACAGATAAATGTCACTAAGAGAAAATGCGAAACACAAACTTCTTCCAGAGAAGCAGTACTTTTCTCCTTCCAACTTGCCCCACGCCTCTTTAGGAAAATCGCCACGCGCCCTTCCTCACAGGCCAGCGCTCGGTCCACTGGAGGTCAAGGTCACTTAACGCCAGCACAGCCCACTGGGCGGGGACTGTCCTCTCGACAGAGTGGCCTGAGGAGGAAGCAAATGACTAAACCTCACCCGCAACTGCCCGTGCCTTTGTGCGTACATAAAAATGTGTCTGCACGGCTGTGGGGGAATGCTGTCTTCATTCAATTCTGCAGTTTCACAGAAGTATTGAATTAAAATAGTTCCTAGCATTCATGTCCTACAGCCAGGGGCGACCATATCTTATGAGTTAAAGATTTTCAGTAATTCCAATTGTGCTGCAGAAGGAAAAGCAAAAAGGTTCCCAGTGTAGACTGGTACAACCACTATGGAGGTCAGTGTGGAGATTTCTCCAAAAACTAGGATTAGAGGTCCCATTTGAACTGCTGTTTCCCTGCTAAGAATATACATGAAAGAATTAAAAGAATCATATCACAGTGACATATGTGCACCCATGTTCACAGCAGCTCAGTTTGTGATAGCTCAGTCTTAGAAACCAAACAACCCACATGCCCATCAACTGGAGACTGGATAAAGAAGGTGTGATTTTTCTATAAACTAGAGCATTATTCTACCTTAAAGAATGATGAGTTTGAATCTTTTATACTCGGATGTACCTTCAGGATGTACCCATAAGTGAAATAAATAGGTCACAGATGTGTAAATATTGCATCTGTTCTCTGGTATGGGAAACTGAAAATGTAAATGAGTTCTAGAATGTATGATGGATATTGTGAAATAGAAAATATTCAAAGGGAAATGGGGTGGAGTGGTGAGTAATGAGAGGGTAAGAAAAAATGTTATGGTAATTTTAAAAAGGAAATCAAAGATTATGTGTTTAGGGGTGGGAGGTTTTAGGGTAGGTAGGGGAATGGGAAAAAATGAGAATTAAATCGTGCCATATACTGGTACAATTCTCAATGTATACAATGTAGTGATAAAGATTTTAAAAAAGGCTCCCAGAACCTATTCTGATTTCCTTGTAAATAACTGAGCACTTTATGCCAGGAACGTGCACTGAACAATCCTTATCTCTCCTCTCATCACGAAGGAGGCACGGATCTCTCACTATTGCCATTGACTGAATAGCTAAGTTTAATGCTGAGCTAAAGGAGGGCTGCATGGCTCCAAGGGTCTTGTCTTTATGCTCTACTATCTATGCTTTCATTCATCTCCGTTCTTTCTGTATACATATGTATAAAATATACTGCACATGCGTACCTTGGTCTTTTTTTGTTCCTAGGTATGACCTGATGCAGGAGCCACAGCAAAACAGGCCATGAGACACTGTGTTATGAGACATGGCCACAAGGTGGCAGCAAAGTCTCAAGGTTTCTCTGAATCAAAATCCGGACCGTTTCCTTCTTGGCTTCCTGGGTCTACAAAGGTAAGAGAGGTGTCCTTGTTCTCCAAACAAAGTTTCTACTGTGGCTTCAGAGTCTGCTTCCTATCACTTCTTTCCGCTGCTTCCCAGAAAGTGAGCCGTGTGTCCTCGAACTGCATCAAAATACCAGTGCCACAGAAACATGGAGAATTTTCTGTTCTTTATTTCTTTTGGTAGTACCAGGGATTGAACTTTGACCCTTGTGCTTCCAAGATAGGTGTGGTACCACTTGAGCTCAATCCCCAGCCCCAGAACTTCCTGTTCTTCAGTCCTGTTCCAGAGAGAAATTACATAAAATAACTACTCTGTTTACTGAAAATTTAGATACAATGGAACCTTGACTTACAAACTCATTATGCTTACAAGGGCCGGTTGCAATACAAATTGGTCATTCAAAGGCTCAAGCTTTGCTACAAAGCCTTCAAAATCTTTCTCCTGTAGAGAGACACTGGCCCAGAATTTCTCAGTTAACACCACACAGGAAAGGAAGTTGGAGTATTCCTTCCAGAACTCTCTAAGGATTAAATCTATGTCTGAGACCACCTAGGACTAACAGCACCTGGGATTTAGCTCACTGGTACCGTGCCTATCTTGGAAGGACAAGAAGCAGTATGTGGGTTGTACCTTGAGACTTGGTTTGGAAGTTAAAGCTAAAATTCCGGTTGTAACCCAAGTTGTTCATATGTCAGGCCAGCTGTAAACTGAGGGCCCTCTGTATTTGTGTCACCTTGTGTTTATTTCTGAGTAATGTAAAGGTTTCCTAAGCTGCGTCTTAAGCAAAACCCATGGACTCCCTCGAACTAGCTAAGTCTGAGGAGCAGGAGACTAAGTCTTGAAACGGCCTTGGTGTTGCCACGTTGACCTGGCTCCTCTGTCTGCCTACAATTATCATCAGTGCCTTAGTGATTTGGGATGAGTTTACTCCAGTTTATGTCTTCCGTTTTCACTTGTATCTTCATGTGCTTTACAGGGAGGTATAAAAAGGAGCAGAAAGCACTGTTAGCCGGGAGGTGAGCTGGGCTAAACCTTGGACAGACCCTTGGAAAACTAGAAGTTTCCCGAGCTGGCGTGGGGCAGGGTCCTCCCTCCTCCCCACACGGACTGCTCACTGTCTTCAGGAAGGGAACAGAGGTCTGGCGGGGTATGAGACTATGCAGTGTGGACAAACTCTCAGGAGGACGGATTGAGGGTTATTGAGGAGATCTGCTCTCTTCTTATAACCCATAGCCAAGGATGAGATGACCTCAGCTCTGTGATTCCCTTTTCTACCCCTTTTCTTTCCTCAAGCTTTTACCGACCTCAACCCCTTTGGGTCTAAGCTCCTAACCAACCCCATCACCTTGGAATTCCCAGTTATTGGGGGAAATTTCCTTTTGTGAGGTCTCAGACAAACATCTGGGAACTTCTGCCACTGGTGGGGCCCCCAGTGGGGGGCAGCTGCCCCACTACCATGATCTCTCAAGAGGCAGATGCATGTTGAATCTTTTGAACTAGTTCTTTAAATCTTTTTTTTTTTTTTTTTTGAGACAGAGTCTCACTTTGTAGTTCAGACTGGGCCGGAGCTTACTATATAGCCAGGCAAGCCTCGAACTCAGCAATCCTCCTGTCTCTGCCTCCCGAGTGCTGGGATTACAGGCGTGAGCCATCACGCCCAGCACTGTGGTATGTGTTGTTGATTGCTGGTGGGCGTGAGTCATCACGCCCAGCGTTGTATATGGCTACCAGGGACTGAACTCAGGACCTTGGGTTTGCGAGGCAGGCACCGGAACCACTGAACTAAATCTCCGGCCCTTTAAATTATTTTATTTTATTTCATTTTCTGTCTTCTTGTTTGGGTTCTTTTTTTTTTTTTTTTTTTTTTTAAGACAGGCTGGCTTTGAATTTAGAGCAATCCTGCCTCAGCCTCCCAAGTGCTGGGATTATAGGTATGTACCACCATGCCTGGCCTTGTTCTGTTTCCTGGAACCTTCCTTCAATTTTATCCTTTTAATTTTCCATGGACTTTTACTTTTATTTATTATATTTTGGTTGTTGTTTTTTGAGCAAGATCTTATGTAGTTCAGGCTGCCCTTGAACTCACCGTTTATCCCAAGCTGGCCTCAAATTTCTGGTGATCCTCCTGCTTCAGCCTCTTAAGTGCTGGGATTACAGGAGTGAAATATTATGCTTGGCCAGTTACATATATATATATATATATATATATATATATGTATATATATATATATATTTTTTTTTTTTTTTTGAAACAGGGTCTCGCTTTGTAGTTTAGGCTGGCCCTGAGCTCACTATGTAGTCCAGGCAAGCCGCCGTGAACTCAGCAATCCTCCTGTCTTTGCCTCCTGAGTGCTGGGATTACAGGTGTGAACCACCACCCCCAGCACTGTGGTATGTGGTATTGATTGCTGGTGGGTGTGAGTCTCCACGCCCAGCATTGTATGTGGTTACCGGGATCGAACTCAGGACCTTGCGCTTGCAAGGCAGGTGCTGGAACCACTAAGCTAAATCTCCAGCCCTGGCCAGTTATATTTTAAACCTAGGAGCATATTCTCTTAGGCCCAGATTTTTCATTTAAAAACAAGTTCTCATAGAAAATGATACACTGATCCAAAAATGTATATGAAAACTCAAGAGACTAAGAATAGCCACAACTTCCTTGAAAAGAAAAACAAAGTCGTTGAATGTGGTGGTGCATGCCTATAACCTCAGCACTTGGGAGGTTGAGTCAGGAAGATCATGTAAATTCAAGGGCAACCCAAGTTACATAGTGATTTCAGGCTCAGCCTGGACTGTATAATGAGATCTTGTCTCAAAACAAACCCCCTCCCCCCAAAAAAAGATAAAGTTGAAGGATTCATATTTTTTAGTTTCAAAACTTAGTACAAAGCAATAGTAATCAATGCCATATGCCACTTAAATAAGGCTAGATATATAAATTAATGGAAGAAAGTTTAGAGTCCAAGAAAATAAATCTCTTAAAAATATGTGGTCAGGGGCCAGAGATTTAGCTCAGTGGTTCCAGTGTCTGCCTAGCAAGCACAAAGTCCCTGGTTCAATCCCCAGTAACCACATACAACAATACTGGGCGTGGTGACTCAAACCCACCAGCAATCAGTACCACATACCACAGTGAGGGGCATGGTGGCTCACACCTGTAATCCCAGCACTCGGGAGGCAGAGGCAGAAGGATTGCTGAGTTCAGGATTGCCTGGGCTGCATAGTGAGCTCCAGCCCAGCCTGAACTACAAAGTGAGACCCTGTCTCAAAAAAAAAAAATATGGTCAGTTGACTTCAACCAGAGTGTGAAGACCATGTACTAATGGGAAAAATTGGTCTTTTTTGTTTTGAGACAGGGTCTTACTATTTAGTTCAGGTGGTCCTTGAACTACTGCTATGTAGCTCAGGCTGGCCTCAAAAAACCCTCCTGTCTCAGCATCCTGCATAGTTGGATTATTGGTGTGGCCAATATTTCTGACTCCATGAACAGTCTTTTCAATTTATGGTACTGGGAAATTGGACAACTACATGCAAAAGAATAAAGTGAAATCTTTACAGATGCCAAAAGAAAAGGTCTAAATTAAGACTCAGGACTATAAACTTGCTGGGGTCACAGGCATGTGCACCACATTTGACTAATCAAAACTATAAAACTCTTTAAGAAAACATAGTGGTAAATCTGTGATTTTGGATATGCCAATAGGATAGGACCCCAAAAACACAAGCAACAAAAGAAAGCAGATAACTTGATACTCCATAAGAAAATACAAACCTATGTTTCAAAGGACACCGTCAAGAAAGTGAAAAGGCAACACAAAATGAGAGAAAATGTTTACAAGTCATATACTCAATAAAGGATATATATCTCAAATATAGCAAGAACTCTTACAGTTTAATAAGAAGACAACAGAATTTTTTAAATGAGCAAAAGCATGGACATTTCTCTAAAGAAGAATTACAAATGCTCAATAAGCACACGAACAAGATGCCTAGTATCATTAGTCATAAGGAAATACAAATCATAACTACAATGAGATACTT